>JAODUH010000006.1:2991900-3011167 GCA_027564835.1 Typhlichthys subterraneus
CCTTTTTTATATTAAAACCACGCAAATGCAACACCATCATTCTTCACTCCTGGCATACATGTTCATATCCCAATAAGACAACAGAATCTTTAAATAGAAATCTCAATATTTTACTAAACCGATCAATATATTAATACAGGCTTCAAATACATCCATTCCTGTTTAGATACAAATGCGAAAGGTAGCTAACAAGCATTTTAACATTTCCCAAAATACTACTAACCATAATAGAGTTACAAACACAGAACCCACGCAAATAGTTCGTCCCACCCCCTTAGCATTGGCTGCGATATTACAATTGATTGAATCACAGCTACTATAACGTTCACACGGAGAGCCCTTTAACATCCTTCAAATGTAGTCTTACCGGCTGCCTCTCCGGTTCATAAGAAACGCTGCACGGTCTCACCGCGTGATGCGTGATACGCTAGTTCTTGCGTTGTTTGTCTGGTAGGGGTCTGTCTGACCGTTTATCTCCGTTACACAGCGGTCCCTCTACGAAAGCGTGCCGGGCGGCATTTACGTAACAAGAACTCCTTCCGGCGAGTGTCATTTTTATCGCATTTTAATTAACTGTATGACATTCCTTTTTAGTTTGACTTGACACACAGTGTCTGTTCAGCATCCTGTGTGCAATGTGGCTTAATTAAAGTTTGGTGTTACTCATATTTGTTCATGTAAATAACATCTTGTCTTCTTCTACTCAATGGTTGTGTGGTGAGAAATATTTTCTCTTAAGTTTGTGAAATATTTGTGCTTAACCCAGAGACCACCTCAAGTATTGATGTAAATGTATCCATGCTAAACTAACGTTTAGCCCTCTGCGTGCGTGCGTGCGTGTTGTAGGACTGGATCTACCGCCAGCTGTGCGAAACCACCACCCCTCTCCACAGCCAGCTGATACCACTCATTGACGTCTACATCAACTCTATCCTCACGCCGGCCTCCAAGGCCAACCCTGAGGCCACAAACCAGCCAATCACAGAGCAGGAGATCCTCAACGTCTTCCAGAGCGCTGCAGGGGTGAGTAGAGGCGAAGGCTTAGCAGCAGCAATCAGGAGTTGTTTAAGAAATCAATAAAATTATTTTGAAAAGTAATTTAGTTAAAAAAAATTGAATAGGCAGCATCAAGGGATGGGTTAGATAAAGTATTTATTCACTAGCAAGCAGTAGTAACAGTCTGCCCTGGCTTGGAGCTAGAACATAAATTATTAATATTTGATTAATTGATTATTAAATAAATACTGAATAAAGTTTTAATTATTTATCCACTGTGTATCTGCACATATTATGGTAAATGTATAATGCTGCTTACTTGTATTTTTAATAATTAATATTTAGTGTTTGAGATTAGAGAGATTAGTGTTTCTAATCTCAGCTGTTTGCATTACTCGTTCCAGTACATTGTCTACATTAATCTGTTTACCGTGTGCATACAGTATGACGCCCCTTACATACAGGATGCCTAGTTGCGTACCGCAGCGTAGAGCTTGCAACGTTGCGTATGCAGTTGCGTCAGGTGAAGGGTGAAGGTGACCTGGCTGCACATAAAATATAGATGTGGCTCATTTTATTGGTGAAATTTGGACTCCTACTACATTAATAGGCACATTTCCCCTGGAGCAGCATCAGTTTCATCCAGGTCTCATTACGTTAGCTTACTAGGACCGGCCATGGGACCTGCTAGCATCACCATGGATACCAGCTGTAATCAGAAGTTGTCGTCACGTAGAATGTTGCATTGTGGTTGCGTAAAAAACTACTCAGCGTAGGGAAAATACACATCCAGTATGTAAGGGGTGTTATGCACTTGTTTCGTAAGTCATTCAAATTCCGTCATGAAGTCAAAGCTGCTGTTCTCTGTGTTTGCCAGCAGGGGGATGGCGGTCGGGGAGTGCGTCTGCGCTACACAATCACCACCCAGCTGCTCATCCTCTACTACATCCTGTCGTATGAGGAGAACCTGCTGGCCAGCACCAAGCAGCTGGGTACGAAGTTCCGAACACCCTCGAGGGAACTCCCGACCCCTGAGCTGCGCTCGAACGATGCTCGTTCCCTTGCATCCACTCGACTTTCCCTCCGTGGGGTGGGGTGGGGTGGGGGGGAGGAGGGGGCGTTGTCTGAAGCATCTTAGCACTATACGTCACCTAGGCAACTCTGTGCTGGACGTCTGATACATAGACCCCATGTGTAAGCTCGACAACACTTTCTGGAAGTGAGGAAATCAATTTTCATTAGCTGTTGACAGTCACTCACAATTCTGTATCTGTAATTTCGGTGCAACGCTAGTGCATTGCTTTATTTACTCATTTCAGTTTTTACATTCAAGCAGTAACCGCCCATTATTTAACAGATTTACAATATCTGCAAACAGCCAGAGTTATGTCATTAGGTTTTTCCCGACGGATTCCTCCTTACGTAAGTTTAACGTCCGATTTGGTCCTTGGGTTATGTAGTTGGTCATCATTCACGTCAGTCAAAATACCTCTCCTGTTGAGTAGGCGGGTTCTGACGCAGTTAGCCATCACTGTGTCCTAGACGTCACGCAAGTAAAGGCTGGCTCTGCGAGACTAGGTTCCAGATGATGAGGCAGTCTGCCTGGGTGTCAGGAGGAGGACTAACTACTAGGTGTTCCTAGCTAGCGTAGCGGTGGAGCAATTCATCCTCTCGGTGTTTCCACAGCGACTGCTGGCTTCCTGTCAAACCTCCATTTATTGTCTCGCCGAGTGTGCTGTGCTAACTGGGACAGCTGTAGGTTAGATAGCACATTAGCGACTAGCCCACTCTGTGTTTATTCGCCCCCGCGACGGGCTCCGCTCGCGCCCTTCATTAGGCCAGATTTATGTGCGTGCTTATGCCCATCTCTTTTAATTGCCGTGTTTACCCAAGTGCTCCCGCAGCCTTCAAGGAACGAGTAATGATGCCCATCAGGGCCGTTAATGAACCCACGTCAATGAAACATCACCCTGGCTCCTCCAAGCCGTTGGCACCGGGCTTGTAGCGTCCCGTCCAAATACAAACACTCTTTTAAAATCATCTTCGCTCTCAATTTCTCAACGCTGTTCCAAATTATTTGTTTTCTGTCTATGCCCTCTGATGATGATTGTGTGTGTGTGTGCGCGTGCATGGGTACGTGTATAGCCTTGATGCAGAAGAAGCCAAAATCCTACTCTGCCACCCTGATGGACCAGATCCCCATTAAGTACCTGGTGACCCAGGCTCTCAGACTGCAGCAAGAACTTCCAGGTGGGGACAGTTTTTGGGACAAAACCTCCCTCACTCTTCCGCACAGCGAGGCTACATCGAACTGTGAATCGTATGCTGTAACACTACTAGGGATGGCACCCATGCTATACTGAGATTGTAAATCGGTCCAATACTGACTTAAATAGCTGGATCGAGGACAATTGATCCAAATTAATTAATTTACACGCGTAGGTCTACTGTCAAGCATCAGCAATGTTTAACCTATCGGCAGCAGGTTTCTAAAATGCATCTTAAGTCCTAAAATAGAGATTGGCTGTCATTTACTGTACAACTTTATTTAAACCAAACCACTCATACTAATGCATACGTCAATGACAAAATATTTTCTTATATTCATATATAGCCTATGTTACATTGTTTTACAGAGTTAGGAAAGCAATGTTCAAGCCTGATGGTTCGTTACACAAAACATGATTCCCAGTCTCTTCCTCAATCGTAGTGAGGAATACAACTTAATTTAACACTGGAATTGGAACGGTACTCGTTATCGGACGATACTCAAAGTTCAGGTATCGGGACTGAAAGAATTGTATTGTGTCATCTCTAAACACTGCTTCCATAATAATCAGTGGAACTGGTTACACAACGCATGAGAGCAGCATGTAAGTGGAGTGTATATGCTCTGGAGAAGTGTGAAGATATAAGTCTTTTCATTTCTTTTTTTTTTTTTTACGTGAGATGTACACTTTTATATAGAAAGCAAGCTACCGGTAAACAGGAAATTACTTGTCATACGTGGCGCTGCTCGTATGACGTATGTAGCCAGTAAAAATATGAATTCTGCTCCGCATACGATATGCGGCCAATGTAGCGGATGAGGATTAGCACCGCTACATCTAAGGCCATTGTTCTCAGCAGGAGGAGATTGGCCGGAGAATCGGAGCAGCGGGAGCAGTGCTGTTGCGATTACCACAATATTGCGATACCGCGGTGTTGCTAACCCAACCACATACCGTGGCAAGCAACCGCCATTACCACAATGTTTACATAAAATGTAGGGTGTGTGCGCTATCGAAGCACATATTCCCCCATCCCCGTTTTAGTCGGTTGTAGCCTTTGGGAGTGTATGTATTTACGACACTCCGACGTTACACTTTACAGCACTTTACTACAGTTTAGTCATATTGTCTTGAAAGCGCATCATGCAGCGCACACACACTCAAGTGATTATTTTGGGTCTGTATTTCGTGTGGGAAAGAAAATGGAATATGTTGTTCCATAACTATTTGGGTTGTTCCATTGAAAACAGCCTACTGTGCCATCAATTTCTGTCTACATGCTACCTAAATCAAGGCGGTGTAGGCTATGCTTGATGCGCCATAGGCCTTTGATCTTAAGCTATTTAATATGCTTTTAATTAATTAGTAATATTTTCCAGCTGATATTTTTGCCAAACAATTCTGAGCTGGAAGACAAAGCTACGATCTACCGGGCAATTTTCGTTCCTACCCTCACCTATGGTCATGAAGGGTGGGTCATGACCGATTTTCTCAGACGGCTGGATGGCGTCTCCCTTAGAGATAGGGTGAGAAGCTCGGCTATCCGTGAGGAACTCGGTGTAGAGCCGCTGCGTCAAAAGGAGCCAGTTGAGGTGGCACGGGAATCCGGTAAGGATGCCCCCGGGGCGCCTCCCTAGTAGGGAGGTGTTCCAGGCACGTCACGCTGGGAGGAAGACCCAGGACTAGGTGGAGAGATAGTATCCCCAAACTCGCCTGGGAACGCCTCGGGAGTCCCCAGTCAGAGCTGGTTAATGTGGCTCGGGAAAGAGAAGTTTGGGGTCGTCTGCTTGAGCTGCTGCCCCCCGCGACCCAACTAAGGATAAGCGGATGACGATGGGTGGATGAATTGATCCTAAGTATCTACAGTCAATCTGAGGCCACAACGGTATTTCTGCAGCTAACTGTTTTGGGGGTAAATTTACTTTTTTTTCAGGCAATGCACGGTAGATTTAGCTGTCTGGGCACTGTCTACATCAGACGTCAGTCTCCACAGCAAAACACGGCCACTTTAAAGACCGGAAGTGTTCCATTCTTGCTTTCATTGCGCCTTGCGCTGAAAAGTTGATAATATTGACATTTATATGTCTAAAAAAAATGAAAAAAAAGCTAGAACAACCCGACGCCCGCCGTACCACAGAAGAACAATGTGTTTTCTTTTCTAGCAATGCGTCTCTGTGATCTCTGTTCTGCAGGACTCCACTCTGCGCTGCTGCGCCTGCTGGCCACCAACTACCCCCACCTGTGTCTGGTGGAGGACTGGGTGTGTGAGGAAGAGGTGACGGGCACCCTGCCCCTGCTGAGGAGGATGATGCTGACCAGTAACACCTGCAGATACACCCAGAGCCAGCTGCATCAGGGTGAGGGAGGTTGTTTCCATGTGACTTCTGGGCTTGTGCAGCCAGAGAGAATGGGGTTTTAACAGAAAGGGTGCAACAGATGACACTTCTGCATTAGATTTTTGGAAGGGTGGCGGGGAGGGACAGAACCGTGTTCCATGCACGTCAACGGGGAGGTACACAGATTTCACCATGATATTATCCATTATTTTCCTCTGGGGGTGTTAATGGGTATTTGGAGCATATTGCATTAATTCCTGAGTATCTACAATCAATCTGAGGCCACAACAGTGTTTCTACAGCCACCTGTTTTGGTATAAATCGACTTTGTTTCAGGCCATGCATGGGAGATTTAGCTAGGTTTGTCTGGGTGCTGCCGTTTGTGACACGCTTGCATAAGAGACCGGAAGCGTTCCATTTTTGCTTCCATTGAAATGCATTCCAGTGCTCGCATTTGGTATTATTCAATTATCTTTGGTACAGCCCTTTGAGACTGTAATGTGATGTAAGGGATGTATACATACAGTGCGCGTGTGTCTGTCTGTGTACAAATAAAACTGACTCAACCTGCGGTCGGTAGTTGGGAAACCAGGTACATTAACCTTAATGCAACCCTGGCCCTAAGAAAGGAGAGACTGACGTGATTGCAAAGCAGAGGATTTATATTGCTGGAGCTGTTATCCCCCAATACCTTATTTACTCTGTGTCAGATCATCTTTGGCTGATCCTTAGTGGGTCGGACGGCTTATGTTGTTATTTGTGAATGAGAAACCCGACTGTGGGTCAGCACTATAAGCCTTGAAAGGCTTGCTACGTGCCTTAAGAGCACCCGTTATTTAGTTTACTGTTCTGGCGATGGGGTAAAGTTAGGCTCTGCGAGGAGAGGCAGTGATTTTTCTGTCTGTCGTGCTGCCAAGCGGCTGTGTTGACCTTTTGGAGTGTACGCCACAGTGGCCTTGGCATCAAACGGGTAGGGTGGTGAGCCGTCGGGCTCTTTTAAGTTCCCCTTCTGAGTCGGCCACACCGCCGCTCCTTTGATCTGCCGCTATGCGAATTAACGGGCAGGATGAAATTCTGTCTGCCTCCATTTTCCTGCTTTCAAAATACTGGCACACTGCAGTAATGACACACTGCTGACACACTGCAATAGCTACTTAGCATTGTCCAGTTCTGTTTAATTTATTTATTTATTTGTATTTGCATTTTTTTTGCAATGCTGGACATGGCGTTGAACGCTTGGCACTTAAATAAATCCGTTTAAGGGCTTTGACACTTGTTCCACTGGCAGGGCATTGTGGTTGTGCCCCTGCAGATCAATAAGACAAGCATCCGCAGTAATAGACCTAATAGACCCGTGATCCCCCCCGCAGCCTTCCAGAAACTTCCGTCCAGCAGCCCCAGGCTGATGCGGATCCTAGAGCACCTCACCCTGCTGTCTCCGGCGGACCTGATCCCGTACGCCGAGGCCCTCACCGGCAGCATGGGGCTGCTGCTGGAGCCAGCCGTGCCCCGTCGCATCCTGCAGACCCTCAACAAGCTCTGGGTGGGGCTCAACACCGTCATGCCCCGCAGGTACGGCACACGCACCAGCTTGACGGACGGACGGACGTGTGTTTTATTTACATTTGTTTACTTTTCTTTGTTTGACTGCCCACCGACCGATGTATCAATGTTTTTATTAGTAGTAATTATTTGTGGGGGAATAATTAATGATAAATATTATGGACTTTTAAAAACGGACAATCTTTTTATTTTTGTCTTTCCTTAAATTACCATAATGACATGCCTTTTTATTTTATATATTATATAATTGTTTTACTTTGTTTTGATCAAAGTCTAGGCAAATATTTATACAGTAGTTCTCAAACATGCCTGAATTGTTGAACTGCATTCCTCTTATAACGTATAGTAAGTAGTTCTCGATGACGTTTGCTAAATTTAAACTCAAAATAAAACACCTCCTCCTTCAATGCCATAGTGTGCGCCCTCAGAAGCTCCGCCCCCTTCAAAGCCATAGTGTGCGCCCTCAGAAGCTCCGCCCCTCACATGGAACGCATTGCGAAGGCTAGAATATTGTTGTTGTGGGCGGTCTGCACCTCTTGATTGTGTTCCTGGCTGTTTATGAAGCCAGCGCTTTGTAGAAGTACCAGGTTATTTTTTTTCAGCATGCACGGTAAATTTGTGGACAGCGAGGAGATATTTGGTGAATATGACAAGTGTATTGCAATTGCTTACTATACCTTTTTAAATGAACTAACACAATGAAATGCTGTTTCCTTACTTTTTTGTCAAAATAAACAAATAATTATACAGTAGTTCCTGAACATACCTAAATTGTTAAACTGCAATTCCCCTAAAGCCACAGATTGCTTGATTACCGGTACTGCATGTCTTTCAGTGAAAGAAACTAGTTAAAGGCACAGTTGCTGACCTCAGCCCCAAGGCTGCTCGGTCAATGGTAATTGTGTGACTAGATCAGTGGTATTGAGTCAGACTACTCCCTAGAACTGTGGATTTAACGGGTGGCTCTCAACGCCCGCGGGAGCTCACCTTACCAAAGCCAGAAGAAGCCGTCCTATCGATTTTTATATTTTTGAGATAAAGAGAGAGGGAGAAGTGTGCAACATGAACCGTTCCACTCGGGGTCAAACAGGAGGGGAAGACTTGAAGGGGGAGGCGGGTAAGGGATTGTTGACCAGCCCCCCCCCCCCCCCCCCTTCTCTTATCCTCTGCTGAACCAAAGGCTGGCCACCCTGATGAATCTGGGCACAGGCCAGTGGAGTCAAACCTCACACAGATCCTCTGATTCATGTCAGCGGTCCAATCTGCCGGAGGGCTTGCAGCTCAGACTGTATCCTGCTGCTTATAATTAACCGTCAGTCTGATAACCACGGATCTGAGATGGCACCGCAGGAGTTCCTACGTTGCCACCTCAATCATCCAAGTAAATAAACCACTCCACAGAACCCATCCATATTCATTTAGGTTCAGGACTCAAATTCTCAAAAGTATCTACACATTGTAAATCAAATGTACTTTTGATGTATGATAAAACAATATCTTAACCATAAGGTAATTAGTTTATATCCTGGGAGTGAATCCCAAAATACCCCCAAAGCAAAACCAAAACTCCAAGAATTTGACTATAAATGTGTGTGCGTTTGTTGCAGGTTGTGGGTCATGACGGTAAACGCCCTCCAACCGTCAGCCAAGCTGCTCCACCAGCAGACGTACAGTCAGATTGACCTGATGGTGGACCCTCTGATCGTGCTGCGCTGTGACCCCAGAGTGTACAGGTACAATTCTGTGAACACACGGTGTGACCACATGGTGTACTACAGGTACGATGGTGTGACCAGATGGTGTGGCCACATGGTATACAGGTACAATTAGGGCTGTCGCGTTGTAGCCGGTTGTAGCCTTGGGAATGTAGGTATTTACGACACTTGCGACGTTACGCTTTACTGCACTTTACTACAGTTTTGTCATAATCCGTTCTGTCAGGGCAGCATGCATGATGCAGAACACCATGGATGTATTGGCAGCGCACACACTTCTCCAGTAATTATTTTGGGACATGCCTGTTTTTAGTGGGAAAGAAAGAGGAATAGTTTAACCGAAAACAGCCCAACAACTTGTGCCATCACTTCTTAATGTCTACAACTATGCTAAGCCAAGGTATGTAGCTTGGCGCATCATACGCAGGCTTTTGATCTTGCGCTATCTAATATGCTTTTAATTAATTATATGTTCCAGCTAACATTTTGATCAAATATGCCGAACGTGATTGCACACCTACAGTCAGAACTCCTGTGCGCTAAACTGATAACCGATATGCGTTGCATGTTGTCTCATTATGTATTTACATTACGCATCACTTTGCCTAGATATTGTGTTTATACCTCAGAAACATATTTCGGAAGCTATCTGCCACACATTTGTCCACAACAATATGGAGATGATAATGCATAACCAACCTAAATCAATGCATGGAAAATTGTTTAACCATGACAGCCCTACTGTAGTTGCAATGTTGTGACCACATGTGACTACATGGTGTACTACAGGTACAATATTTACAATGTACAGGTTTCTTCTTGGAAGAAGAAACTTTTTACTGAGAAAAATCAACTTTGATTGGCTAAGTGTGTTTTAAGTGTGGTAATGTTGGGTAGTTCCTATTAATCTGAAATCTAGTGTGGGTGAGTGATACTTACTAATTAGTGGTAATTGTTCTCAACTTACTAATCATGCTTATTTCTGCAGGGAACATTGGCAGCTGTCTTTGAATGGCTCCACACGCGCTGGAATTAAGCTATAAGCACTGAAGTGCTGTGAGTTCCAGCGGTTAGCTAACTAGGCATTATTAGGCAAAATGGGCTGCTGCCAGGGTTGCAACGCTGCTACAATGTTCGCACTGTGCTTTTTGACATTGCTTTTAGAGAATTTATAGAGGAAAATATGTCTTTGTTGGTTAGGTTTTGTAAGACGTTTAATGACCTTTGCTGAAATGGCATGCCATGGTTTCTGTTTGGTAAGCTGTACATGTTCCAAAGAGCTCCTTGTGATGTCACAGAATGCTTGACTTTCTCAGGCTTTAAGTGCGGTCAGGTGACTGGAGGAGAGTCCATGACAGACCGTCCTCCTTGGTCTTCAAATATTATGTGTCATGTAAATAATACACGTTTCTGAATCATGGACGTTCTGATTACTTCCTCGAATCACCTCCTCAGACCGTCTGCTTGTGTTCGCAAACGTTGGTGGCGAACTCAAAGCAAACGGCAGACGGATTGCCGCCTTTTTCCAATTTGAACGCAACACCTCGCTGGTAACTGGTGTTCATGGTGACTTTCGGTCTCTCCCTAGATGTCCTCCGCTGATGGACGTCGTGCTCCACATGCTGAACGGCTACCTGCTGGCCTCCAAGGCCTACCTGCACTGCCACCTGAAGGAAACGGCCGACTTTGACCGCCAGAGCCAGACCGTCTCCAACCTGGGCTTGACCGGACAGCCGGACACGCCCGAGGTCACCCGGGAGGAGCTGAAGAACGCCCTGCTGGCAGCACAGGTGCATTACACCTCTGTCAAATGCAGACACAAACACATGCACACAGCTGTTATGATTTAATGGCTGGGTCAGCGAATATTATCCGATACGCTTTTTGTCACATTCAGCGAATATCTCCTCATGTTCCAGTAGCTGTGTGCGCGCTGTAAAATGATCCTGTATTCAGGGTTCCCACTGGTCATGGAATTAAAAAAAGTTTTTTTTTTGTATCATAGGGCTTCATGGACTTTTATTTGAAGTATCAGCATGTTTAGTTACCATTAATCAAAATTTTTAGGTGTCAACAAATCAAGCGCTTATTAAATGCGCACGCTAACGTGAATAAGTTCAACATTGTCAGTGAGCCACGTGCACATTTAAAGAAGTTACTACCCCAAACAAAAGAGACTAAATAGGACAGAAGAGTAAAGCAGGCCTTTGTTTTTTTTATTCTGGTGGCCTGTTTTTTGGTTCAATATACTGTACCGGTAGGTCATGGAAATTCCGATTTTTAGTCAGTGACAGGGCAATTCAGTGAATTTGACATTTGACTTGCTGGTGTAGACTGCAACATACAATACTATCCCAGCCTTGGCAATGCGTGTTCAATGTGATGGGGGGACCTTCAGAGGTAGCGCCCTGTGGCACTGAAGGAGATGTGTTTTTGCCTTGACTGAGTTCAAAACATCCACGGTCTTTCTCAAGAATGACTCCGCCTTTTGAAGCACAGGGTGAGCTGTGTTGTAGACGCAGGCACTGCCAGTCACCCACAATGTATCCCCTCTCTCTCTCCCTCTATCTCTCCCTCTCTCTCCCCCTCTCTCAATTCAATTCATTGGCATGTTACGATTAACAATATTGCCAAAGCACTTCACAATATAATAATGATTACAATAGAATAAGGGTTTATACAGTTACTAAAATTACAAGGAAATAATAATAACAATCCCCCTTTTACCCCCACAGGACAGCGCTGCCGTCCAGATCCTCCTGGAGGTCTGCCTGCCCACCTCCGAGGAGCAGCAGCCGGGCACCAACAGCGAGAGCCTGCTGCGGAGCATTATGGCCCCGCCGGGAAGCAGGCGCGGCGGGGAGGAGGAGGAGGAGGTGGTGGTGGTGGGGATGGAGGAGGAGACCGAGGGGGGTCTGCTCAGCGACCTGAGGGAGGTGCAGTGTCTCATCTGCTGCCTGCTGCATCAGATGTTCATCGCCGACCCCAACATCGCCAAGCTGGTCCACTTCCAGGTGAGGATTAGCTGACCTGACCTGCGGCGTCCGAGTGGGCCCGTCTGACCTCCACACAGATGTGTGAAGGTCATGTGGTTGACCCGGGAGGAAGGGTCTGTCGGATCAGTTGGTGTGTGTGTGGTTGTGTGTACCAACAGATTCAAAGTGCGTCTTCGCTTCCAGCGTCTCAGTGCTGTGTGCAGGGTGGCTGCAGATGTTTAGAACGTCATTAACATGTTTTAAAAAACACTTTTATAATAATAAAAGGCCATGTAAAAAGTATTTTAATTGTGTTCAATTCAGATTGGGTCTTTTTTTTTTGAGGTGGGGGGGTCATCAAGTAAATTTGATTTAACTATAATTTATTTGGCTATTAACCAATTATTTTATTTTCACGTTCATTTATGTCGTGCCTTTCCATTGCAGGTTTGATCTTAAATGTAACTGAAAGTGGTCACAAAGATGTCGTTAAGAGTGACTTGTTCATAACGTGTAGACATCCTGTGTGTGGTTCTCTCTGTTGTCAGGGTTACCCTCAGGCTCTGCTGCCTCTAACTGTGGCAGGCATCCCCTCCATCCATATTTGTCTGGACTTCATCCCGGAGCTGCTTGCCCAGCCCCAGCTGGAGAAGCAGGTGAGACCGCCCCCCCCACACACACACACACAACCACCACCCCCTACATTTGTGTGTTCCTCCTAATGCACAGTACATGTTGTCTCCACCTGCATGTGTGTGTGTCCTCTGTCTTCCGCAGATCTTTGCCATCCAGCTGTTGTCCTACCTGTGTACACAGTACGCCCTGCCCAAGTCCCTCAGTGTGGCTCGCTTGGCCGTCGGAGTCATGGGCACCTTGCTCACAGGTTGGCGCCCCGCTCTCTCGCATTCAACCTCGCTCTACCGAAATCCAGTCAATCTGGATTCGCACATTTTGTGCATCTGCACTATGCCTGTGGACACTGTAAATCCATGTATGGGGTTCTATACAGAGAAAGATTCACATGCTTTATCTCTTTATATGACACTGCCACCTTCTGGTGACTAGCTGTAAGTGAAAGCTTTTTATTGCGTGTCTTAAATGTGTAGTCAGCTATTGAAAGCTAATTGTAAGCTAATACACATTTTATCAAATTCACCACATATCTCCTCACATTTTGCTAGTTTATCACTCTCTGGTACTTCTAACTTGTACTTCTAATGTGGTACTTCTACACATCTATGGCTCTATACATAGGAACATAAACAAAGTGGCGAACCAACGCTCACAACAACAATGCCCTTGACTTCGCAATATGTTTCAGTGTGTGTGTGGGGGGGGGGGGGGCGGAGCTTCTGATGGCGTTTGTTTTGAGCTGGAAGTTATCAAACGGAGGAGAATGGCTTTTAAAACAGAGCTACTTTGCTTGTTGTTGTTGCAGTGCTGACCCGAGCCAAGCGCTACTCGTTCTTCATGCCCACTCTGCCGTGCCTGGTGGCCTTCTGCCAGGCCTTCCCGCCGCTCTACGACGACGTGGCGGCCCTGCTGGTGCAGGTGGGCCAGGTGTGTGCCTCCGACGTGGCCACCAAAGCCAGGGACATCGACCCGCTCATCGCCCGTAAGTATGCCCTCAAAGTGACTACTAGCAGGGACTGGAAACGGAGAGGGCTCCATGGGCGGCACTCCTGTTGTCTAGCTCAGCATATGATTAGGCTTAAGCACGTTTAGCAGTATGGTTGCCATGCAATATTTGCTACCTACTGCTCAAACAGAGCGGCTCTCTGTAACACGAGGTGCTGTGCCTAAGAGAAGGCAGCATAAAACAAGCATTAACATACAGTTAACTAGCATAGCCTCATGATGGAGTGAAGGCTAAATCTCTCTCACTCTCTCTCTCTTGCTCTGTCTCTCACTCTCTCACTCAGGACTGCAGTATCTGAAGGAGAAGCCCCAGGAGGCGCTGACTACCGGGCCAGGCTCCTCCAAGCCGAGCCTGTCCCAGAGGACGGCAGAGGAAGTGGGGGGAACCGACCCCGACGTACAGCTCTGCTACCGGGTAGAGGCCACCTTCATGGACATCATCAGCTCCAGCCTCCACAGACTATAGAGCACAGTCGCAGAGTTTAATATAACTAACCTCCTTTTTGAAGCACCGTCAATGGATCGAGCTCTCGCCATTCACACACCGCTGACGTATTTCAATTCTGTGGAGTGAACAGACAAGGGACTACCTTTCTAAAGGGCTTTACGTGAGGCCATTTTGTGTGTCTGTCTGTGTGTACTGGTTGTTTGTTTCCAGTGAATCCTTCAACAACAATTAAGATAATGAGCTCCACATGGTCAGTGACCAGTTTCAGTGACTCAGTGACACTTCTACAGGGAAATGACAAAATGTTAACCCAAGCTTTTCATTTGGGAATATGGCAAGTATGTAAAAGTCTGCTTTTTTTCTTCAGCTGTCTTCTTGTAAATAAAACACAATTAGCTTATTTTTCAGGAAATGTGTGTATGAATTGTTGACACTAGGACTTTTTAAAGGGGTCTGTTTTATTGACCACTGTACCATTTCCTTAAATCACACAACTTTTGTACCGGATTTTGTTTGTAATAAAACAAAGGTTTGCAATGATTACGTTTTATTTGCAAAGGTTGCCATATTTACATTCAGCTCATTTAATGTTTAGGGACAAACATTCATTAATTTTAAAAGCATCCCCATAGTGCAGTTGTCTGAAGTGTCAGGTCATTTTTTTACAGGTTTGCAGTTACAAGCACAAGTATAAGTCCCTATCTGTTAGAATTCTAGTGATGTGCAGTTTCAAACTCAAGGTAACACTCCAAAATGTTTCTATAGCGATCCAATGTTTTTCAGAACACCTGAAGGGTATAAACCCCACATTCTATTTCCATCCGCCTAGGAAATGGAAAAGCTACAGAGCTACCGATCACAATGATGTTAATGGCCATAGAGCAATGCACCATTTAACCATTGAGGATGTGGGATTATGATGAATATTTTTATCTACAGTTTGATTTATCCTAAAAGCCTGTATTAACATGCATTAATATTTCACTGAAGATGTGGCTAAGCTTGGCAAGACTTGGTGAATTAACAGCTTTATAATGTGTTCCAGATATGCAAGTTGGAATCTATTACTGAAGCTAGGGTTTATGATATCCCTGTTCTTCATTCACCAGAGGGCAGTCTCGCCACACCATGGACAGCATTGTGAGTCCTTACTGTCATAAAAAAAGCAAATGGTTTCATCATACACATCTTGGGAGCTACAATTTGATTACACATAATGTTTGAGGCTTATAGAACCATAACACATTTGTCACTTGGAAAAATTGGTAGTATGTACATCTAACAAAAAGAAAACCAACCATGCATTGTATAAGTCCAATCGAGAATGTGTGCTGTGGAAATCAAGCTAGCACTATAAAATATTATAGACAGTTGTGAGAAAAGAAAATGATGTACACAAGTGAATAATGCATGTCTCTATTTCATAAGAACATGTTTTGAGAAACTTCCCCCATTCCAGCATGTCGATGCTGAGCTCCTCGCTGTTCTGTGGAGGTCATAATGAACAGCTCTGAGGCTATTTACTGCTGTGCTATACTGTAGCAGAACCTGATGCTGTGATTGATGCCTGAAGGCACGCCAGTATGAGATCAGAGAACTGTTTTGTTTTCAGCAGCAATCATCGATGTGTTCATAACACTGTAGCCCTAACACAAATTACATACCTCCCACCACTTGATCCCGCTCTGAAATTTTCATTAAATTGATGCTGATATGTTATCGGCAAGAAAATGCCCAAATATATGGTCTTGATGAAATAAGGAATTGTGTGTTTTGAATTCCAGGCATAGGGAGAAACAAAAGCATGACTCACTCAGTGGGCTGCCTAACGTTGGACCTTAAATAAACCTGCATGCCAACAAACCACTTTGACCTTTTAAACATGCGTAATTGTTGGTGCAGTCGGTTTGTTAGACAGAAAAGCCCCCCTGTTGTCTATTCTCATACTGACATATCCCATATAACAAGCTGATTTGGCTTAAATATACAGTGACTGAGCTGATTATAGAGAGCATAACAGGTTATTCTCATGCTTTGTAATTAGTTATCGCGACAGACTGGCAGATCAGTCACAAGACTTGACCCTTAGCCACAGCACTCACGAGGAGTTACTTTTGAAGGCTTGTGTTGACAAATGTCCCGTTTTTGACAAGCCAGATTAGAGGAACATTGCTTAAGTGCTTGCTTTGTGTCTGCTTCTTGTCACGTCGAACCAGGCTACAGGGAAGATCAGGCCGTCAGTGTTTCCATGTAGCTACGGCTCTTTGTAGATATTCACAGCCTCCCCCAGTTCAATAAGCATCAATCCACAGCTGTAAACCAGAGCAATGGAAATAACAGAGTTACGTCATAACTGTCTTCAATGGACCGTTTTTTCACCTCAATGGCGTATCTGGAGCTTCAAAATAGTTCCCGGAAGTTAGCCTAAATGCTAAAAGTACCATATATATTTTATTTTAAATGTAAATCGGTGCATTTATTGACTACTAATTACAAAAAAAATGTAGTTATTTATCTGTATATATAATATTCAAATTTCCCACCCATCACATTTAGGAACTATTTTAGCCTCTCCATGAACCATGTGACCGTTGACATTTTCGAACTTCCGTTGGCGTACCTGTTTATTTCCATGTCTCAGCTGTAAACACTAGGTTAGATGATTGCACAGCTTGGAGGACGTTTATTATGCAGTTTTGCGGCATGATATGATGGCAGGCAATTTAGTGAAGTGTAAATTTAACAGCTTCTTAGATGTTCCTCTTTAATTTGAATTTATTTAAATCCTTTGAAAGGTCTGCCCTACATTTCCATGTTCTCATTTACACAAATGAAATTAAGATATTTTCATAATTATGGTATGCAGGGTCTGAGGCTATTGATGTAGCCAATTATTTATACAAACATATTTGCAGTTTCAGAACACATAACAAAACATGCACAGGTACGCATGTCTTGTAATAATCACAATACTGATTCTGCTCCAGTTTGATTTCACTACGTTGATTGATTATACGATTATTACGTAGATTATATTAATTTAATCTCACCGACACTGCATTTTATTTGCCGAATGTACTGTATACACACACACACTATAGCCTACCACTTCAAATTTTCACTAGTATAGTCTGTATTCTGTTTGCTGTTTACTTAGTACCAATAAAAAAGATGAGCCGTGGAAATCCCACTTCAGGTAGTTAGAGCCACTGAGGTTAGCCGATCACCCTCTCCCCCATGGCCCCACGAGAGAGAGAGAGAGAGAGAGAGAGAGAGAGAGAGAGAGAGAGAGACTTCAGGTAGAAATACACAATACTGATACAACCGCACCCTTCAGAGCGCTATTTGCCTTTAGTGTAGCCTATTGGACCCTTTTCATATCCAAACAACTATCATTATTTATAATCAGATCCCAGTGAATTCTATATGCTAACCTTGTATGTTTACTTCAGTAGGCTACTGGCGGTTTGGTCCATGTAAATACTTTTCACCCTCTGGCATGACCCTCTTGATTCATATGCTGCAGACCCGAAAAAACCTTCTTGGATAATATTGTGTGTGCGTGCGTGTGTCAATAATGAATACGGACAATGGATGTGTGTTTGTGTGGGGCAGTTGTGCTACAATTGTCTTTATTCACATAGAGAACACCACCATGATCTGCCTGATCAAAGAACAAGGAGAGACTGTATTCCTCTCAGATCTTCTCTGTTCCCTGGATTCTTTTAGCTGTTGGAGGCTGAGGGAATTGATCACGTGGAGCGGGATCACTTTGTTGGGCTGAGAGATGTGTTTCTCACAACGTGTTGCGAGTGAACAAAGAGAGAGACGCCATTAAAGCTTCCGCAAAACACACACCAAAACTTTTAATTTCCCCCTCGGCTGAGCAGAGAGCGTCAGAAACGTGCCAATTGAAAATTAATTGGCAGCATGTCAGCTGCGTATTTACATTATGTTCTTTTAAAGATGAAATTAATTAGAACAGATGAAGAAATCTGTGGAGAGATGAGATGTGTTGCGTTCGGTTCCCGCTATTCCCTGAAGGCCATCCTCTGCTTGGAAGGGTAGGCATGCTTGCCAATTAGCTGCAGACTAAAATGACCTGCCGCTCCCATGTTTAGCAGCAGGTAAAAAAGGCTAAGGCTTAAATGGGCTGGCATCAGATGTTACAGAAAGAATGTGAGATGTGTAAGACTTTATATTATAGCCCGCTAATTACAGGTATAGGCACCTGCTAATTAAGGTGTTACAAAAAAATAAGTAAAGATTGCGTAAGGATGTGATTGTTTAATTAAGTTATTATTATTACCAGGCATCTTGCAAACATTTACAAATAAGAAACTTATATCATCGATTCAAATTCAAGGCTACTTCTAAACATAATTATACGGTAGGTTATTGAAATTAATGAAGGATATGATAGAAGTGGGTATTATTACATTATGTATGTTATACGTATTATGTCTCATGTAACATGACTTTAAATTATGTGAAGTGTGGCTTAGTTAACCTACATTAGCAACCTACAATGTTTAGAAGAACAATTAATATGAAATCGCAATGTTCTTTATTAGTAATATAATTCTATAAATACAAAACATTTTAGTTCTACCACCAATTCTGTGATTCTACTATGTTTAGAATCACGATTAATTCAATATTGTCCTAGTTTTGTTCCCTAGTTGTAAACATTATTTAGTGAGCTGAAATAAATGTAATGGTAATATTGGATTTAGACCGATCTGTGAAGTTTAATAATACGGTGTGTGTGTTGAGTAGATTAATTGTTACAGTTTATTATAGACTACACTGCAGGCCAACATGCAAATCTGATATTATCTGTTATGCGGACATCCATCCATCCATCCATCTTCATCCGCTTATCCAGAGTCGGGTTGCGGGGGCAGCAGCTCCAGCAGGGGACCCCAAACCTCTCTTTCCCGAGCCACATTGGAAAGCTCTGACTGGGGGATCCCGAGGCGATCCCAGGCCAGTGTGGAGAAATAATCTCTCCACCTAGTCCTGGGTCTTCCCCGAGGCCTCCTCCCAGCTAGACGTGCCTGAAACACCTCCCAAGGGAGGCGCCCAGGGGGCATCCTTAGCAGATGCCCGTACCACCTCAACTGGCTCCTTTCAACGTGAAGGATTAGCGTCTCTACTCCGAGTTCCTCACGGACAGCTGAGCTTCTCACCCTATCTCTAAGGGAGAAGCCAGCCACCCTCCTGAGGAAACCCATTTTGGCCGATTATACCCGTGATCTTGTTCTTTCGGTCATGACCCACCCTTCATGACCATAGGTGAGGGTAGGAACAAAAATTGCCCGGT
>JAODUH010000006.1:3011267-3025184 GCA_027564835.1 Typhlichthys subterraneus
GGTGTAGGGAGGGTAGGCCTCTCCCCCCTGCTGGTTGGCCTGGCTGTGTGGAACAAAGCACAGGGCATGGAGGAGGTACAGTACTAGCAGTAGGTGGAGCTCTTGTGTTGGATTTCACCTGCCCCTCTCTCTCTCTCTCTCTCTCTCTCTCTCTCTCTCTCTCTCTCCCCGTCCCTCATTCTTCTACTCGCCCTCCCTCCCCTCCCTCTCTCCCTCATTCTCTACTCTGTCCCTCTCTCCCTTCCCCCCCCTTTCTCTCTCTCTCCCCGTCCCTAATTTTTCTACTCTCCCTCAGTCTCTCCCTGTCTCTCTCTCTCTCTCCCTCTATCTCTCTCCCTCTCTCCCTCTCCCTCTCTCTCCCCCTCTCCCTCTCTCCCTCCCTCTATCCCTCTCTCCCTCTATCTCTCTCCCTCTCCCTCTCTCTACCCCTCTCCCTCCCTCTCTCCCTCCCTCTCTCCCTCTCTCTCTCCCTCTCTCTCAGATCGTAGCAGAGGCGTGTTGCGTAGCCTATCTGTGACCATGAGCGTGCGTGCTTTTTCGTGCTGTTTATTTTGCTGCCCGTGAGCAGCGTAGCTCGCTACTCTCTGCGACACCTCTGGTGTGCATGCAAACATAAATGTCTCAACCCACATATTTCTCTTCCTCCCCCTTAGTCGACCGCGGGCCCCTCCATCTCTCCAGCCTGTCAGCGGGCTTTTTCATTTGGCTTGCTGCTACAGGGGGCTGGGCACTGGCAGATTACAACTCTGCAGCCAGTCATTTTCCATTTATCAGCCCCCCCCGCTCCCTCCCAATGTACCCCTCCACCCCCCCACAACATCATCCCATTCCCCCCCTAGCAGCATCAACCCAAACACGCAGCAATCCGTCCTTGCCCCCCCACACACACTCTTCCCACCTAAACACTGTACCTCCCCCTCAACCGCCCTGCCCTCATGCGCCTCTCCTTATCTTCCGCTTTTCTTCCATGGTGAAAATGTAGCTCACAAGCCTGGAGATAGTGGGAGAGGAAGGGGGGGGGGAATATTGTGGCGGTGGAAGCATTTAAGTTAGAGGAGGCAGCGAGGGCTGTATTATTACTTAGGCCTCTGTCACTGGTGATGACCCGGGAGAGTGGGGAATATCGATCGCGTGTCACTCAAGGCATTCAGCAGATTGCATTGACAAAGCTTGTCGGGAGGCGGGGCGGGGGGCGGGGTGGGGGGGGTACTTTAATAGCAAAGTTAGCAGCTCTGGCCGGGGCCCAGGAGAACAGACTAACTCTGCCCTATTTCATGGTGGCTTTTAACCATTCCCTGGGCCGAGAGAGCAGATTGATAACAGTGAGGAAGTAATTTTACTCTCATAATTGCCTTCCTGTGGTTGACGTCTGTGGCCCTTAGCACTTGTAAGAGCCTCTTCCGAGACGAGGTGGAAGAAGGCCAGCGTCACCCTTTTGTGAAATGAAAAGAAAATAACTCCACGCTAACACAGACATTGGTACACAAAAGACAACATGGTGGAGCAGAGAGTATGGGGGAAGGGGTTGAGGGGGGGGGGGGGAGATGAAAAGCACGGCACAAGTGTGATTTATGGCTACAAGGAAGTCCATTACTTGTTAGAGGAAGCCTAGACAAAACAAAAACAAAGCAAGGGCATGCCTTACAGAGAGGGTCATGGAGTAATTCCTTTGCCCTGCCAAGATCGCTGATAGCCTCTGAAAACACAACTTGTCACCAAGCAGGGGAGAGGGGAACAGACACGATTTCGATCTTGCCGTTAATTCTCAACATAAATAAGAGCACTAAACCACCTAAATAGCCTCTCTACGTACCAAGTGATGCAGAACTGGGCTGAATTGTAGCAGGTCCCCTGTGTGTTGTAATTTGACTTAGACACAGGTGGGAAAGCTATTTCTAGCGAGCTGCCTAGTCATTGCTGAGCGCTGTCAGGTGTTTGACTGCAGGTAGCTATTTCCAGGTAGGTGTAAATTTCAGCAGAGTATTTCATTTCCGCAATAAAGGCGAAAGCTAGAACTATCGTTAGAGGCAGCGGGCCTGCTTACTGAAGCCATGGGTCTACCCAACCACATTCAGTTCTGGCTAATTGTTAATAGCCTGTACATATTGTAGAGTAGACTTAGCTAACAACAAGACAGGATTAGCTTGCACGCAAGGTTTACAATGATAGAGCATCAATGTCCACCTGCTCCAAGAGAATGAAAAATGGTTACATAACTCTACATAGCCGTAACCAGCCTCTAGGGGGCTCTCTGCTATTTTTAACTATTGGACCCTTTTTTTTTTTAATAAACCTATTTTACCACATTCAAAGCTTTGTAGAAAACTCAAATGACACATGTTGGCCATATCCTTGGCTTTGTGAAGTAATGCAGTGAGTTCAGTCAGTTAATACCTGAATGTCTGAGCAGTGAGTGCAGTTGTACATAGCAGAAAATAATAAGAAAAATGTTTGTGTGAAACCCCTGAGCTTCCTGCTGCTGAGTGTCCCATTATGTCCGCGTTCCAGCTGTACATTTACGATGCACGCAGATGGAAGGGAAACAGCCATTAATGTTAATGGTGATGCTCTGTCATCATAGCGGCTACTTATGCATTATTATACAAACATCACAGCTGTATGTTTTCATATTGCATAATTTCCTATCAGAGTCGATATTTGATGCGTTTGTGTTTCACCCTGGCTTTTTTATTTTTTCCAGGTCTCGCCGCGAGCTGGCAAAAGACGCCTGCTATCAGGCTTTACTGTAGGTCACACTCACTTTAATACGCTGCTATGGTGATACGAGCCTGCTTTATGGCTCAGTAACAATAGTTGTGAATTTCTGGAAGGTGGCTTGATGAGGAAGTTTACAGCAGGGATTAACGACCGCACTGCTGGCCTTTCAAAGGGAACTCTGGAATGGTATTACAGTGCCCTGCTAAAAAATCCAGCATTGCTGGTCACCAGCATAAGGTATATTTTGCATGCTGGAACCATGTTGCTTAAGAACAGCATGACTATGCTGTTCCACCAGCCTGGACCAACACTACACCAGCACTAACCAGTATGAACCAGCCTGGACCAGAACTACACAAACACTAACCAGTATGAACCAGCCTGGACCAGCACTACCCCAGCACTAACCAGTATGAACCAGCCTGGACCAGCATGGAATTTATGGTGGTTTATGCTGGATTTTTTAGCAGGGTGGTCTCATCTAATCCCCAAAATAGCAGTGTAGACAAGCCAAGCCCAGGTAAATTGAGCTGCTAGCCTTCCATTCGCAGCACATCCCCAGCATAGCATGATGCCTGATGGAGGAACAGACCAAAATAAAAACACATAGAATAATATAGCAGGTTCATCACAGTTTCTGACCATGACAAACTATAACTGTGAGAAAAAGGTGAAAAATTGATGCACCTACCCCAAAGATCTTGTCATGGTGCTAAACCCAAAAATAAGAATCCACAAAAAACAGTCACATCAATTGGGTAAAAAAGGTAGCATACAATTAATCCAATCTCACAACTTCCCAGTTTATTCTGGCCACAATAACACTCTCTTGCTAATGTTTTCGGCCTAGTGGCCTTCTTCAGAGCACAAAGAAGGGTAATGAGAAATGGTAAAATAATATGATAATATTACTGTGAGACAGCTGCTGTAGCCATTGGTATGTTTGTACATGTAGCATCAGTGCGAATGCATTCAAAATCAATCAAGTCTTGTTGTGTCGTTATGCTCTAAAGTGGATGTAAATAGATTCAAATTGCATGTTAAATAAGTGGCCTTTACCTCTCAAATAATTTATGTGGAATGTCTTTTACTTAATCTCCATTAGCCTTTTCATCTTTTGTCCCTTGTTGACCGCATTACCTTCAGCTAGCAATTCTTCCACGCCTGAGGGTCTGACTCAGTAGCTTTGACCTATTTAAGTCCTCCCTTTAGTAGTGTAATGCCTAGAACACGCTACATGACATTTTAAATCCTGACGGAATGTGAAAGCATGGGGTTTTTGGTACTAAATATTTTAATTTCTAGTGGGAATGTTTCTCACACTAGACCATTAGATTTACACCGCATTCCAAATTATTATGCAAATTATATTTTACACTGATTTTCCTAAATAGACTATGCAAATGACTCAACCGAGTCATGTACCGTTAGGGTATAAGTGGAATTTCATTGAACAAACCAACCAAAATGAAAACATTATTTTTTTCAGAAATAAAAAACTCAGAATGCACTGTTCCACATTATTAAGCAGGCCACAGGTTTAATGCAGTATGGGAAAGAAAAAGGTTCTCTCTGCTGCGGAAAAGCTTTAAATACAAGGTATGAAAACATTAGATATTTCACGAAAACTTAAGCAGGATCATCATATGAGATTTGTGTATGATTCAGAGCACAGACGGGTTCGTGCAGATAAAGGCATAATGAGGTAAGTTACTGCCAGACAAATTAATCGGATGAAGAGAGCAGCTGCTGAACTGCCATTACAAAGCAACAAACAGGTATTTGAAGCTGCTGGTGCCTCTGGATTTCCGCAAACCTCAAGGTGTAGGATCCTCATGAAGTTTGCAGTTGTGCATAAACCTACTATTTGGCCACCCCTTACCGATGCTCACAAGCAAAAACGGTTGCAGTGGACCCAGAAATAAATGAAGACAAATTTTGTCTTGTTTACTGATGAGTGCCGTGCAACCCTGGATGGTCCAGATGGATGGAGTAGTGGATGGTTGGTGGATGGCTACCATGTCCAAATATGGCTGTGACAGAGTCATGTTTTGGGCCGGAATCATGGGGAGAAAGCTTGTAGGCCCCTTTAGGGTCCCTGAAGGTGTGAAAATGACCTCGGCAAAGTATATAGCGCTTCTGACTGACCGCTTTCTTCCATGGTACAAAAAGAACCGTGCCTTTCATAGAAAAATCATTTTCATGCATGACAATGCACCATCTCATGCTGCAAAGAATAATGCTGTGTTGTTGGTTGCTATGGGCATAATAGGAGAGAAACTCATGGTGTGGCCCCCATCCTCCCCTTGACCTCAACCCTATTAAGAACCTTTGAAGCATCTTCAAGCAAAAGCAAATCTATGAGGGTGGGAGGCAGTTTGCATCAAAACAGCAGCTCTGAGAGGCTTATCCTGCAAAGAAATTCAAGCAGAAACTCCATAAACTCAAGTTCAACGAATGGAAATAATTGTGAAGGTGATATCAAAAAAGGGTTCATATGTTAACATGTAACTTGCCCTGTTAATATGTGTTTGATTGAAATAGCTTTGATTATAGTAAATACGACCTCCTAATACTGCAAGTTCAACAAATTACAATTTTCAGTTCTTTACAACCTATAACATGTTTTGCAAATCTGTTGTGCATAATTATTTGGAACAGTGCATTTTGAGTTTTTTATTTTTGAAAATAAATACTGTTTTCATTGGGGGGGTTTTGTTCAATGAAATTCAACTTATACCGGTTGATGACTTGAAAATTATACTAACTGTCATTTGCATAGACTATTTAGAAAAATCAGTGTGAAATATAATTTGCATAATCATTTGGAATGCGGTATAGACAAGGGATTAGACAAGGGAACATATTTTACTATGACTACAGACGCTTGTCATAAAATAAAACGGAAGTCAAATCATAAATAATTTAGCCATGGCTTCAATAACCAGTGTGATTTCATAGCTGGTATATTTTAACAGCAGAGGTAAGAATTGTGTGTGTTTATTAAAGAGTGTAATTAAATGTGACTACAACTGTTTGGCCACACTGTCATGTCATTTCCATTATGCATCATAAAAACTGAAGGCAGATGTACACAATGAGACAATCTTTGTTGATGTGTTGCTGTTGGAACAATAGCATTGTGTCATGCCTGCATGCTCTACCTCTGTGCACCTCTCTGATGATAAACACTCACTTCATTTAGCGAGCGAACATATTTGATCTTTCCCCAGCAGTGTTGATCGGGCACAATTTGGAAGCCTCAAGTTCTGGCCCAATTGGGAGCCTCAAGTTCTGGCCCAATTGGGAGCCTCAAGTTTTGATCCAATTGAGAGCCTGAAGTTTTGATCCAATTGAGAGCCTGAAGTTCTGGCCCAATTGGAAGCCTCAAGTTCTGGCCCAATTTGGAGCCTCAAGTTTTGATCCAATTGAGAGCCTCAAGTTTTGGTCCAATTGTGGGAGCCTGAAGTTCTGGCCCAATTGGGAGCCTCAAATTCTGGTCTAATCGGAAGCCTCTGGCCTGTCACACTTTACACTAGGATAATCTGTGCAGACACTCAGTCTTGTTCAAACCAGACAAAGCTCAAGTCAACCCTGTCTAACCCCAACCTGTCAATCGTCCGAGAATCATGCTTGAACTAGTGCGTTCCAGGCATAAGCCACACTGAAGCACTAAGATTTGTGTCTCCAACCCCCTCTGAAAGGCTTCGGCTATGCATCTCCCATCCTCTTTAGTGCAACACGTAGCAGCACAGCTCTATTCCTGTAACATAAAAAAAGCCCTCTCTCCCCAAACTGGAAGCGTTTGTCTATCATATTACCGCCACACATGAGCCGCTCACAAGGCTTGACCCAGTGTTAAGTGTCCGCGCTAAATTTCATTGCCTCCATCTACTGGAAGCCCTGCCAATATACCGGCAGTGAATTCCTGGAGGAAAATAAATGGCAATAAAAAAGAGAAATGATAGCCCCTGCACAGCGATAGGCGAGGGCTCCTTCTCTTCTCCTTTTTTTCTTTTCCCATCTCCAAACCGACCTTTTATTGAGGCCGCCCAGCTCGGATAGCTGTGATTTGGCACACCGGCTGTGGCTTAGCGGGATTGGTTGTCTGAAAGCCGATATCGCAGTAACGGATAAGTCGCCCGGACGGTGAAGCTGACGGGGAATAATGTGATTAATTGCGCTCCCATTTCTATGATGAATAGTAATGTGGCTCCTGGAGCCCGGCTGGAGGTCTTCAGCTTTTCTCACCCTGCCCCACCTTCCCCCCCCCCCACCTGTCCCATTTTCTTCCTGCCGGTCCGCTTCCCTGCCCACCGAGCACGGGGGAGGGAGTGGCGCGGCTCAGGGAATAGGAGGGTGTGTAATGTAGGCCGGCAGGTTATTTTACCGCCACGCTGGGGTGCTATAACAAGATGCCAAGATATGATCTGAGAGAGCGGGAGGTCCCCTGCTGCACTTATTCCACCCGCCCCGTCCCGCCAAGCTCCTCCGCGCCCACCGTGCACTTTCCCTCGCACCTGCTCAGTTCATTATTAAATCTGGGAATTGTCCCAATAACTCAATCCACCTCGGCTACAGCATTATATGACCATTTGTGAGCCGGGGAGCGGGGCGACGGTGATTCGGGGGCAGAGGATGGATGTTAAAAGCATATTGATTTGCCTGTAATGTCGTCATAGATCTGAGATTTATGAGAGCTCTCTGCTCTCCAGCAGCCCGCTCGCTGCCTGCCTGCTGGCCTGCCTGCGGTGGAGGAAATGGAGTCCTTAGTATGACTGATGAGATCAGGACAGCGCCCCGCAAACGGTCCGTAAGTCCCCGCTCCTCGGGAAGGAATTGTATGCCCTGAGGATGCAGGGCCTGGACTGGACCTCCCCCCTTCCACAATCTCTGCAGTGCATATACATTGTGCTAAAAGCCTCCCACCTGACCTGACGTTGGCTCAGACGACGCGATGACTCATCGCGGCCAGCAGACTGAGGACAAGGTGGTCGGAGGTCACTGTGGCCTGCTGGTGCCGCAGACAGGGAGATGGCAGCCTTGTGATACCATCCTGATCCCGCAAGCTACAGTACAGTTTGACTTTGCTGCAAATATCAGTCTGGAACCCCTCAATTCAAAATCGTTTGTCGTAAAGGCGGCGGCCAATACATTTCAGTCAACTTTACTTACATGCGATTGGACTACCTTTATCTGGTGGCTACCGAAACGCTGGTGGCTACCGATACGCTTCCTGACTGATACTTGGGGCAAAATAAAACTCGTAGTTTACGAGATCAGGATGGTCTTGCTAGGCTAGGGAAATCACACATGGAAATTGTCGCTCCGCCGCGACACACACCTGACATATTGGCCACGCGGGGTGACACGCTAGCACGGGTGCACAAGCGGCAAGAATGACAAATGTGGCATTTACCGCTCGTGGGAAGGCGGGGTCCAGAATAAAAGCGAGCAAGTAGAGGAGTATTGTTCCCACTCCACCATACGACCGCAACGTCTTTGAAATGTGACAACGGTGAGTAAATGAGGGGCCGAGGGGAGTGGGGGCCACTGATGCACGATGACAGCCAGTGAGCGGGGCTGGCCAGGGGCTGAAGGGGCAGGGCACGGCACGGCGGCCTGTCTGTGGCTGTTAGAGGGGCTGGGCCTCAGAGCCCAGGGCACAGGGTCAGAGCTAGCAGAACTAAATGGACGAACCCTCCGTGACATCACACATACTGTGCTGGCTCTGGGTGTCGTCACCTTGGCAGTGGCTGACTCTTAATATACTGTATTGTTCTTAATATACTGTATTTGTGTGTCATCTAACTAACCAACATTATTGTTGCCGGACCGCGTGTAGTGGGACCGGCCAATATGAGCAAATGTTGCTTGCTTACTGACTGACCTAAAATATGTTTTGGCCTATGGCGTTGCCTGATGCCAGTTTGGAGTCCCGGTGGGTTAGTATCCCACCAAACGCGGGGTTTTTACCTAGTTTTCCTTTGTTTCTTATTTCTTTTTGTTTAATTTCATTTGTTCCCTTTATCATTTGTTCATATGTTTTTAACTGTAAAGCACGTTGAGTTGCACATTGTGTATGAAAGGTGCTATACAAATAAAGTTTATTATTTTATTATTATTACATTAAGAAAGATGACCTACCAGCTCGTTCCAGGCCCTGACTAACCCTCAGCACCCCCCCCCCCCCCCTTTCACGTGACGTGCTAGTCAGACTAAGCTAGCTGCATGCTAAAGTGGATCAACAAGTGTCGCACTGTGCCAACCCAAGGTGTATTTACTACATGGCTTCACAATGCAGCTAGTGAAATACATTCTTACATGCCCAGGCTCATAATCAGTGATGCTTTTGCAGCCTAATGTAGAATCGGTGCAGATATTCTGCCAGCATAACGTCAATAGGAATAGTTCAATTTGTTCTTTTTAACTGCCGATCTGTGACGCTCCACAGTAATAATATAGCCCTGGTATGCAGACCTCTGAAGGCAGCATAAAGGAGATATTCAAAGTGTAGTCATCAGAAACCAAGGGGATTTGACAGTGCCGCAGGAAATAGACAATTTATTATAAGCAACCAAACCAAGCCAGTGGATTATCTATAAAACTTTCATGGTTCTCCCTCAGTGGCAGGAAGCCATAAAACTTCCCAAATGAGGGACTTGTTAATTTACTTGTTAAAGCAAATTAAAAATTTATAAGCGCTTTTAGGTAAATGAGATTCTCTTTCATTGCCGCCCTTGTGGGAATCTCTCTGCCAGTTCCTAAGAGGACAGGTTAGCTGTTCTGAGAGGCACAGCAGAACAATAAAAGCTGTTAAATTGTTCCAGGTTTTATTACCGCCAAGTTCCGCAGCTGCTGTTGTGCGTAACTAAGGGAAACAGGGGAGCTGATAGCTTGAGAATCCCACAGAGACCAGTACAGGAAACTGAGCCCAGCTTGCTATTTTCCCTTTTTTTTCCCCCTTTTTTTGTGGGATGAAGAACAGGATTTTATGTGTGTGTGTAAGAAGGTGGTTGTTGGGGAAACCCGTTTGTGTAAAACTCTTGTTTAAAAGACTTCAGCGGTTAGCAAAGTTAGCAGACCCACTTTTATGCTTGATTGCATTGACTGTAGTGCAGCCCTTGAGAATAGGTCAATATACTTGTAAAATTCCTCTGTGGCAGTCGTATGCACTTTTCACTAAGTGAGAAATAATTGACTCTGAATGGTGAGACACGCCTGTAAAAGCAGCAAATGCTGTTTTAGTGTCATTATAAAGCGAGTCTTATTAATTCAGGTATTTCATGATTTTCCTCTGCTCTTAAATACGATTAAATGGATCTGGCATTTGCAATGTTCCTTGTCTGAATGGCTCTCTCCACCCATGCTACCACTAAAAGCAACATTGAAATTAAAACATTCCATAGTCAATTGATTTTTGTGATCATTTATAAAGCTGTTTGTATTTGAACGAAAATATTAACTCAAGCTTTTGTGAAACTTATTAAATGACAGTCCTGCGGTATCATACGCAACTCCAGTGTTGAGGGTCAAATTCAGGGACTGTTATCTCTCATTGTATGAGGTTTAATTTAAATTCTTGGCTTTGTAAGACATTGCTTGCATACTGTATGCTTAAACCGAGGTTTTATTAAAACATGAGATTCCTGCGATCAAGGCCAGTCATGAAATGTATGGTTTTCACACACTATTTGAAATCAATAGTGTTATTAAATACATTTCAGCCATTCAAGAATATTATTACTGTAGTGAGTAATGAGTTTAGTTTATCAATATACTGTGTATATATACAGTGTATGTACTGTGTGTATATGTATTTATTTTTTTTATTTCATGTAGGAATTTGATCATTTGATTAGCTGGTAGTCACAACTGTACAGTATGTCACTCAGTAGCAGCGCATGTGCACTTTAAGCCCACGCTAAAGGGTTCCTGGTTCATGTGGGTTGTCATGTGAACATTAAGCCCATGCTAAAGGGCTCCTGGTGCATGTGGGTTGTCATGTGCACATTAAGCCCATGCTAAAGGGTTCCTGGTGCATGTGGGCTGACGTGCACATTAAGCCCATGCTAAAGGGCTCCTGGTTCATGTGGGTTGTCATGTGCACATTAAGCCCATGCTAAAGGGTTCCTGGTTCATGTGGGTTGTCATGTGCACATTAAGCCCATGCTAAAGGGCTCCTGGTGCATTTGGGCTGTCATGTGCACATTAAGCCCATGCTAAAGGGTTCCTGGTGCATGTGGGCTGTCATGTGCACATTAAGCCCATGCTAAAGGGTTCCTAGTTCATGTGGGTTGTCATGTGCATATTAAGCCCATGCTAAAGGGTTCCTGGTTCATGTGGGTTGTCATGTGCACATTAAGCCCATGCTAAAGGGTTCCTAGTTCATGTGGGTTGTCATGTGCACATTAAGCCCATGCTAAAGGGTTCCTGGTGCATGTGGGTTGTCATGTCGCACTGAGCTCTCTACCAAAGTGTCATGCTGGCTGCTGATTGAAAACAGTTGTTGATTCAATACTTCAGTAAATTCAGTCTGGTAAAACAGAAAAGGGAGGAGGGGGGAATAACGTTATCCCCTTAACACAGAACAGATTGCAGAAAAACAAGACATCACTGTGTGCAAATTAATGGCAGATGCACTTAGTAGTAGTTTAAATGTTTCATTAGATGCTAATGTCTCGCTGTGTCTTTAATTGTTGTGAAATTAGCCTCTAGAATATTAAAACCATCTGTTTGTTATCTTCCTGCAGGGCCAGTCTTCACCCAGGCTGTGCAGATGAGGCCATTAAGTAAATGCATCCTTATGTTTCAACCTGCCTCTTAATTAATGTCTTTATATTATTTGCTCTGGAACACCACACAGCAGTCTGGAGCCCTCACACATGTGGATGAACGTACACACATAGGCACTCTCTCTTGATCTCTTTGATTTAAACGTGCAGTTTAACACCAGCAGTGTTCACATGAGGAGGTAAAGCTAACGCTAGTTGTATAACAGACTTTTAGAATTTAAATGACGTAAAATGACCCTTTGATCAGGTAAGCACCTCGCACGCACACACGCACGCACGCATGCAGGAACGCCCAAAGGTTTCAATTGAAGATTTATCGTCCAATGACATCTTTTTTTGACATTGTGTCTCGATGGTTCTGACCACCAGCAAACCCTCCATTTGCTTAAAACATCCATGAATCACTCCATTAAAAAATAAATGTGAATCCATAATTTGAACCTCGGGAATGGATGGGTGTAATGGGATGGGAGGAAGGGGAGGGGGGGGGGGAGGGGTTTGGCGTGGGGTAGATTTCTCCAAAGTAATTTAAGGGCGCTCGGGGGGGAAATTAAAGGGAACAAGCTGAACATTTTGAAATAGCTGTGTAATCACGTCCCAAGCTATGTAATATCCTTGTAAGATGAGCCGCTCTTTATTGGAACATCTTTATTAGACATGTTCTTTCAGATATTATACACAGTTCAATTTGTACAAGATTTGTGATTTCACAGAGCTCTTCTATTCCACTGCCAAGGCCGGATGCGGTGTCACAGAGACAGCTCGATTGATATTATGAATATTAGGCTCCAACACTCAGACAATTTGCTAAACACGCCTACAGCAACATAGTATGGTTCTCCAAAAAGTTATTGTCATGTATACAGTTGTATAAGAGTATAACACTTGGTTCCGACCAAGTGATTTGATTGGACAAGAGGCATTCCATGAGTGCCAATATTTCAGTCTAACGCACTGGGACTTTTAAATACGGATGTATCACTCCACTTTCCCAGTGTTCTTCTAATAACGGTGTGTTACTAATTCAAAAACAACAAAGTTCTGAAAAGCTGTTAAAGTGACTCAACAGATTTGACTTCAGGCTAATGTAGACAACATAAATCATTAAAAAAATAATTATCTCTTGGCATATTAGCTTGTTAGCTTATTCATTTTATTAACACATAAAATGCATGTGTCGTATAAAATCACTAACGCACTCGAACTCGGACTGCGAGCTCATACATACGACCAAATCACAGCCGTGTTGATATTCAGTCTAACACACTCCCTTTGTTTTTGTGTTTTTGCTTAAATATATCACACTGTGCTTCTATTGGTCCTTCATGTTGGTGTTAGTGTCTTGGTGGCTGTTAAATACTCTTTGAACAAACATAGCACGGAACAGTACATTCAGGCCTATGCTTTTAACGTGACAGCATTGGTTCAAGCAGGAAATACAGAAAATGCTCACTGATACAGCTTCTAGCTTATATACAGTCCTTATAGAGGGTATTCTCTATTTTGTTTATATAGAGAATACCCTCTATTTTGTTTGCTTTTGAACTCATTCCTTCACCTAAATGTACAGTCCTTGCTCTCAGTAACTAGTCTTTGTCTGATTGTGATAATTATGTAGCAACAATCAGGCTTTCTTCAGTCACTAGATGAAAAAATATGAATACCGTCTAACCATTTCTACCAGATGCCTTGTGCGGAAAGGTCAGTAACGTAGGTCCACGTGATTCATTGAGAGAGCAGTCGACTGAGGCAAAACCACTGTCCTACTCTTTCTTTTCAGGATTTGTTCACAGGCCAGCTTGAATGAGATACTATTTCCATTTTCTCTCCTAAATTATGTAAAATCCCCTCAGAGAAACTGACATTTGTAAGAAAAGGAGCGGAAATGTACCCTGGTTTTTGAGGGAATCGAATGTGTTGGAGGTAATTAGTGCTATCACAGTATCGGGCCCCGTGTGTGTGTGTGTGTGAGGTTAGAAATGCGTGGTCCATGCTGCGCTATCTTGTGTGGCCCAGCTCCCTTGCTACACACACACACACACACACACACACACACACACACACACACACACACACAGGCCCAACAGGCATTCCCAGAGCTCAGACCATCTTATCGCACGTGGCACTGACAAACCCAGCCGCCTTCCACCCATCATGCAACTCTCCCAAAGGCAAAGGATTCTTTTCACCCTGTTAATGGCCACAGAAAAGGGAACACTTTCATTTTAATTAAACGCACAACTCGAGAGCTTTTCCCTCTATTCCCTCTCCTCCTGCCCTTTTATTGCCTCTAATTGACGGCCAATACCTGAAACGAGAATAATGAAAGCAAGGTGGATTGGCGGAGGATGTGTGTGTGTGTGTGTGGGGGGGGGGGGGGACGAGCGCCGACATCTTCTGTGTG
>JAODUH010000006.1:3037320-3053186 GCA_027564835.1 Typhlichthys subterraneus
GTGTTGTGGTTGCTGCCCGCTACTGGCAAGTGCACCGGGTCATTTTGACCCATAGGACAGCGCGAGGGTTAAAACAGTTCCAGGAAGTTAGCCGCAAATACTAAAATTACCCTAGAAATTATATTGTAAATGCACATTTGTGCATTTATTTACTAATATTTACCAAAAATTGCAGTTATGTGTATCGATTGAAATTACCCACCAAGCACTTCTTGGAACTGTTTTGCCTGTCCATGTGAACGTTGAAAATGTGTGACTTCCGTTGGGGCAACTCTCTGGAACAGCCACAGTAGTGTGCTGAAGAGCAGACAATGTCTGGTCTTTTGTTCTACACAATTAAAAATCAAATGATTCATCACCTACATGTCAATAAGCATGTCTGCTAAGATATCAGCTAAACAAAGTTCAACAAGGAATCTCATTGTGTTTAAAAACTTTACATTTAAATGAATACATTTTTGACATAAAAATATTTCCATTGCCTAAAATGTATAAACATAATAGTTTTAGGCTTATTTTATGTATAACTGTACATTCTGTAAAAGTCTGAACACAGCTGTACACAGTGTGCAACTGTTCACAGCACTACATTCTGTAGATACATATATGCTATAATTTCACAATTATGCACATAACCGACATATTACTGCTTACATAATGTAATTATTATTATTACATTATTAAGTGCACAGGGGTAAAATCATCTGTAAACTAATTAGGCTTTTGGCTCTGACCTTCTTAAAAGCAAGTCACTCCAGCTGTATTTGGGCAACAGTAGGAGGTCAGAGGTCAAAGCTGGCCTACATAGGCCAGGGGATTGGACAGGATTAACCTTGGCCTGCCCCTTTGGCACTGGGAACCGGGCGGCCCTCAAAAAGTGTAATTAGCCAAGCCGGGCAGAGCCATCTGATTCCTCAGACCTCATCCAATTACTGCCTTATCTCCTGGCCAAATGAGATCAATGCATGGAGGGCAAGCAGACCTGGCAGGTCGGCGAAGGTGCGATAATCAGCAGCGCTGGAGCACAACACTTAGCTCCCTCGTGTCACGGTGTGAGCCAGAGCATGTGTTAGCTAGCAGCAGCAGAGAGACGCCATCCAGCTCATATGGCGGCTGCCGGAGTCTGACCTGCATGCACTTGGTGTAATGCATTTTAGACTCCTCTGCTTTAACGCGCTTAAGTGTAGCACTTAGCAGGGTGAATGGTATGCATAATTACAGGTTTGCCTCTTCTCCTTGATGAATTTGCTGGCCGATTAGCGTGGCTAAAAGGTTCCGAAAAAGCTGTATAACTGCTTTTTATCTGTATTCCATATGAAAGGATGTTTAAAGTATTGTACTGTCGTTAAGGGAGGCCCTCCACCACTAATATAGTCTACTGTTAATTGTCTTGTCAATTAAGGGGGGAAAAACAATGGTTTGACGTTCTGCGGTGTAATTAGAAACATAATTAACCTCAGTGTGCACCGTAAAAGCAGGCAATTTAGCTTCCTATATCCGCTCTTCTTAAAATGGAGATGTTTATGCACAATGAGTACTGTTGTAAAAAAAAAAAAAGGCTTCAATTAAATTAAATCATCTATTTTTCCTTCGGCAGAATTACATCTTATCCTATTTTAATTCAGGTCACATCATTTAAAAACATTTTTCTATTATCAAATGCACTTAAACACAGAAGGTGTTGTTTTCAACATTATTATTCTTTCCTCGGCGTCGAAGCCGATGCCAGAGGGCTGCCCTTTCAGCAGCATGCATTTGAACAATTATAGACTCAAAGATATCTTTTAAAATGTCACTAGAATGGAAATTTGGACATAAAGTCTGTGCAGGCTGAGCAGGTTGTTTATATGACAGCAAGCCCCTCATATTTAATCCCAATGCGTCTGCCATGCCAGTGATGGTATGGCACTGCTGCCGCGTCCCTTAGCCATCTGGTGGAACATTCTGTGCCCATAATATGGCTGAGAGGGGACCCATTCTCCCAGATTTACTACAGACTATTTGTTCTCCTGACAGCGTCCTGGACGCCATTTTCCACCGGAGGGCGATAGGTGGCCCCCTGGTGCATGCGTGGGCCAAAAGCAGGGGGACACGTGTGTGTGTGTGTGTGTGTGTGTTTGTGTGTATGCACGTGCTATACCACCAGCGTGCACGTGTGTGTGTGTGTGCGTGCGTGTGTGTATCCACGCGATGTACCTCCAGCGCCCGCACATGAATGTGTGTGTACGTGTGTGCGTGCTGTGTCCTCCACCCTCCTCCTCCCACCTCCCACCTCCTCCTCTTCCCTCCCTCCACCCAGCGGCACCGCGCCCCAGTTAGATTAAAGTCATCTTAAATTCACCACAGCAGGAGCGGCCGCCATCACAGGGGGCCCTCTGACAATCAGCGACCCGGCTAGGAAACACTAATGAGCACGGGGAGGGTGTGGCGCTGGAGCTGGCAACACACAGAAAGCAGCGGGGGGGGGGGTTGTTAGGAGAGGAGACTGTGGGCTGGCGTGTCGTCGGACGCAGCGCTGACTAGATTAGCTTCCAAGGGGGCAGAGCGGCAGCCAGTTTGGGGAAAATATCACAGCCCATTAGTTAGGAGCAATGAAATGGAGTCAGCGCGCGGGACTTCATTAGGCCGCGCCGCGCTTAGGCAGACGCCATCCCTCGGCGTGATGTTGCTATTCTGGAAGGATTGAGCACAGAGATATAATTGGACTGGGGAAATCAAACCAGTTTCACGGGTCCTGGTGGGGCTTTCAGACAGAAAATGAGAACGCAGGCCTTTGTATTTTCTTCCACTGCTCAGTTTACTGCAAAAAAAAAGAAAGGAAATACAAAAACAGAAGTCAAAGGCAGACTGGTGTGTGTCCCCCCCCCCCCCCCCACACACACACACAATTTTCCCTCTCACTTTTAATCGTATTGGATTTCACCCCTTGCTTGAAATTCTTTATTTATTTTTTCATCTTGGCTAACCCTAAGATAAACAATATGCATTTATTCATCTGCCTCCTTCTCTAAGCATTGATGAGGCCTTACTCGTAGACCCAGCAGTGCTGGTTTTTCCTCAGAAAGCTGCTAGTTTCCAAACCCTGCCAGCTAACACCCCTAGGTCGGAATATAGGACTAGTGTTTTTTTATTATAATTATTTTTCTAACTAACGACATCTGGATAGCAGGCGGACATCTTATTTTTTCTTCTCTACAGAGTGACATGTGGACAGTGCGACCAGGCCTCGTGCTTCAGGTAATTGCAGTGCAGTTTTTATCGCCATCCGGGGACTTCCACGTCCTTCCAATTTCTAGAAGGCAACGCTTGCTTGGTTTTGCAATATGCTTGACATACTCCACCGCAAATTTTACAATTCTCCAACCTACAGTAATAAACGTTATGGGAGCAGTGTATCGTTCTACAGTAGCATTGTTTTCATGCTAAAACAGTAAAGTATTTGACATAACTGGGTGCTGTGCTGTTGTCATTACAGCCATGTAAAGCAATTACAAAGCAACTAACCCTCTCCAAGGTGAATGAAACTAAGGCAGTACAGCTATTAGCCATGTCTTGAAGGCCTTCCTTGCAATATTGCAATATATAACCAGCTAAAGGGACACGTGTTTATAACTGCCCATGCGGTTGAAGGCAGCATTATTGTACAAAAACATTGCTATTTTGGTAAAAATAACAAACAATCCCCACGACATACTAGACTGCTGTCTAGGGCCTCTCTTAACAATCGTTACAAGACTTGGCATTGTATCATCATCAAGGAGTATACCTTTAAAGGTTGAAATGTGAACGCGCTATTCAGTCTCGCTCATTCTATAAGATATAAGATACTGTATATAAGACAAACGTATTGTCTCTCTGTCTGCCACTAAGTATCACCTGGACGTAACCGCTTTGGATAAAGGTGTCTGCTAAAATGACCTAATTGTAGGTACAATAACACAGTACACCAGCATGTCAGAGAAATACTGCTGAACATACAGTACTGCATTGTCCTCTTTCCCTGGAAATGATATTCCCGAAGCAGCCGAGCGTTGACATTTGCGGGTCTCTTGGGAGCATAATCTCTGTGAATGTTATCAACACCTTAACGCCAGCTCACTGCCACCACCCCTCCGCCCCCTCCCCCCTCCCGCCCCTCGCATATATCCCTAGTAGACCCCCCGCCTCAACCTGACACCCCCTGACCCGTCTGCATGGTCTGAAGAAAGAGCCCCTGACAGCTCCTGTGATGGCTACTGGGGAGAAAAGGGGGGGACCTTTGTAAAGAATAGGTGAAATGGAGGGTATTAACCCGAGACAGCCATTTGAAATGTCTGCACCGAGATCTAATCAGGTTGCGGTGGTCCATGGCCCTTTTAAAGTAACGCTGAGGCATTATAGCTGGCTGGCTGGCTCTCCTGGGCCCTGGCCTCACATGGTGTCTGATGTAAGCCCTCCTCCCTTCCCCCGCGTAGCCCTCTGGAACACATCATCCACCTCAGTCCCAGGTCTGGATTTATTCCCGCCCTAAAGCCGCCTCGACAGGTTTGTTATCTGCCCGCCCGGTCGGCTAGCCCTGGAGATTCGCGGCGCTGGCAGTTAGGAAGGGGAGCACGCTACAGGAGAAGCGGGGCAAGTAAATGTCAAGTGAACCGCCAAGGATGGATATTATAGCTGCTGGGTTCCAGAGAGGGAGAGAGATTGTCTTGTTTTACAGTCGGACGCTCATGGAGGCAGCCTGCGCTGGACTGGCCTCCATCGATTGTCAGTTATGTGCCGGTTTAAAACGTGACAGGTCCCGACAAGTGATAACTGTAATACCGTCCCTGACTAAAGATAAAATGGAAGCAATTTATAAAAGTCTCAAAGCCCTTCACGCATATGCTTTATAAATAAACATATGCATTTTAAAAAAAAGCATCATCTTATTGTAAATCTGCTGGATCATGTATGTATTTATATTGTATATGGCCAATTCATCAACAGCAACTATATGTTCCAATTACATTGAGTTGTACATTACTGGCCTTATGTATGTACTTTATACTGTACACAGCATATGGGTAATTATGAAGAACAGCTAAATTGCTAGTAACTGTGTCATATCAATCTGTTAGAAAACTGTATAGGCTATATTGTCTCATGATTGCATTGGCAGAACAACACAAAGTACAGTTTGTGGTTTTATTGTAGCATATATTATAATATGGGGTCCCTTGCTGAAGCTGCTGCCCCTGCGACCCGACTCCGGATAAGCGGGAGAAGATGGATGGATGGATGGATGGATTATAATATGAATTAATATTGAATGATAATTTCTAACAAAGTTGCTAAATGTTGTGTGGACAAGAAGGAAATAATCATCACAATGTGGCAGAATGTATAACTGTATTTTATATGCTTATGTGTGTTCATCCAGCTTTCAGCATTTTAATAGTTTTGCTGTTAACTAGCTACTGCATATTCATGCATTTTTACATTGCTAATTCCCCCAGTGGCTGAAGTTTATGATGGATTTGAGTGAATATTGATGCATAATGTTTTAAAGTAATGCTGTATTACAACCCCCCCCCCACACACACACACACACGCGCACACACACACACGCACACCATCCTCATTTTGTGCACATAATTTTGTAATCCTCAGGTGTACACAAGCAATGAGTTTTCCTCACAAAGGGGATTGGATTTTTTTTGTTTATTGCTAGTGATTAGCTCACTCGCTAATAAGGCTTGTCACAACAGTTTTCCCTCTCCAGACTCCCAGTATACCATCCACCCTGGAATGCCGGAGCTACCGTCCCTCGAGACGGTTTGGCTTGAAAAGAGAAGACGTGCGTTTCTCTTTTTAGGCGTTCACCATGAACTTTGTCCTGGGTCCGTATACAGTACCGCTATGTGCCCAATCATTTTACACCCTGCTAAAAAAAACGGTGATCCTCCCCCATGCGATACAGCGAAAGAAGTGAATGCATTCTAAACTGAGAGATAATTTCCCTGGCCTTAATTGCACGGCTCCAGTGAAAGCCGTACTGCAATCTGCAATCCTTTTAGAGCTACTTAATCATTCTGCTTGGGTGTGGATTAGTGGCTAATGGGTCCAGTAGGGGGCCAGATACAGGCTATTGAAGGGTTCCTGCGATAGCCTTTCTGGGCCTTGGGGGCAGAGAAGGGAGTGTTCATTGTTGCTGTGACAGGTTGACTGAGTGGATTACATGCAGTTTAGGCCAGAGTAATGGATTGGGGCTGAGCCCAATTATCGTGTTGGATTGGATTGCAACAGTGTATCCACCCATCCCAATGTACACTACACAGGTGAATCTCACAATATGGTGCACTGCTGTGGAGTGTTCCCAGAATGCACTAAGCTTTGAAACCTAAGCATGGAGCAGTCATGTTCACACATACAGCATTTCTGGCTCAAGTGGTTCAAGTGGTGATGGATCACTTGAGGCAGCTTTGCTGTACAGTATGTATTATGCATTTGATTGACAGAATGCGGCTTTGTTAGTAAGTTATACCCTGTTGTGCCTTGTCACAAATGTACCTGCACTCTTTGGTCTTTGGCCAAAGATGTTAAACGAGGTGGGAGGGCTGTTTCATTCCATTCTGTCAGTGTAAAGGTCACATTGTTGACGCCATCATCAGCTCTAAGCTCTTAGACTCTGGCTTCTTAAGAGTAAGAAATCCGTTGGTTTCTAAGACATAGTCAAGCCAGTAATAAGATCACTGTGTCCTTTGGCGCCTGTTTCTGTGCTGTCCAATTTTAGCATCACGAAGAAAGGCGAGTACATTATCCAAATGAAATTAAATCCCTCACCGCTAGATAGACTTGTAGGCCAACCGTTACTCGGTTAGCATGCGTGGACGTCTCCAGTGATGTTCTTGAAGACACATTCCCTCTCTGTGTGGCTGCTAGAGTAGGAGAGAGAGCCTGTTTGGTAAATCAAATCGTCATGCAGCAATCAGTGTTGGCCAAGTTACTCAGGAGTGGTGATGTTACTAGTTATTTATTACTCCTTAAAAAAGTAATGTTACTTATTACTGGGTATTAAAAGTAATTAGTTACTTTACTAGTTACTTTACTATTTTACTTTCACAATCACTGCCCCGCCTTGCCCCTTCTGAAAAATGACAACCTGTGTAGCCAGCTCATTTTAATCCATTCTGTCCTGCCCCTTCTCCAATCTGACCAGAGCGGTGCTCTGTTGATTTGGCCTGTAGTCTCTAAAACAGCAGCTTGACACCGTCAGGCCAGCGTAAATGTTATTGTCCCTTATTGAATAGATTACAGAGATGATTTAATTATTTATATATTCAGTATGTCCAGCTCATATACATCTAGAGAAAATATCCTTTATTTTGTATTTACTATACATTTTTTTTTTCTTATTATTTTCCATTCCCAGAGAAAGTTGCTTTTTGCAGTAGAAAGTATTTATAGAATATAGAATTATACACATAGCTTTGGGAAAGGTACAGCTATATTTTACCACCGTGAATATGATAAGTAAGGGATCGTTTCAACAGCAAAGTGAAAGTGTCCGGGTATACCCGTCCCACAACACCTGCCAGATGTGGATGCTCATGTGGGGAGCTGTCAGAGCCGCTTGACGCTGTTTTCTTTCTCTCCTTTTTTTATTTTTTTACTGCTTTGCCATATACTTGCAAGTGGATAACAATGCCTCCCTTGGCTGTGCTCATCTGATTCCATCAGGAGAAGAAAAGCACTGCCGTGCCTTGGGAATACGGTGCCTGGAAATGGTAATTTGCCAGCTACAGCAAATCCTGGGAGAGCAAGGAAGATGAAGAGTAGACAGATTTCACTCTCTTTATTTATTAAATTTGATAACCGGTACAGGCCTCAGGAGAGGCACAAACATTCTGCTGTTTGTCATTTAGGACGGAGGCAGTTGGAGCGGAGAACTGTCAAAAAAACTGCTTTCCAATCATTCAGTCAGCCTGACATTCCACCATTACTTCCCCCGCTATAAACAGATTATTAAAATGCTTGACATTTGACACCCCCTGCAGTTTAAGCAGTAAATATTTTATTATTCGCCTCCAGGATAACGAGTTTCCAAAACTGCTTTCCATAGGCTTTACGCATGTGGAGCCGCATCTCGCATTGTGGGATTCAATTTGTAAATCCAATCCAGTCTGATTTGTTTTTCAAAATGGCTTGAAGTAAGCCAATACCGTGAATCGATTAGTGGATTGAATCCCAAAGCAGAAGCACCTCTCCCATACTTAATGCATGTGGGCGCATGTCGGGGCTGCCGCATCACCCTGCGGCCGATTTGGTACGGGGGAAATAGGCTAATTGATTAGCTGACGCGCACTGTTTGGTTTGAGGCGAGCGAAGAGACTGCCTAAAGTCTCCGTTTCCCCCAGGCTATTATTTAACACAACTGTGTTGTTCTCAGTTACCGGGCCTTTGTCCGGGAAAAGCTCCATGCCCTCTCAGTCCCCTCAAGGGTCCCGTAGGACACTTCACACGGCTCGGAAAAGGAGGGGCAGAGAGAAACGCAGCCACGGACTGGTGGGAGCCATACTTGAGAAGTATCACTTTGCAATGCGTCTGTCTGCTGGCTGTGGCGTCCCATTTGTTCGGTGTGCTGATGTGCATCGGGGCTCCAGGGCAAGGTGATAGCCTCTCGGGACAAGTTGCTAAGGAAAGTTACCTGAGGAGATAACACGGTGAAGGAAGGCACGGGGGGGTTAAGTAACAGGGAAGGGGGAGAAGAAATCCTCTTCTAAGCTGAGAATCTTTGTGTTTCTGCTTAGACTAGAAGCAGTCGTTTAGCATTACCCCTGCGGAAACTTGACTGCCATAGCCAGAGGTCCTTAAATGGGGCTTCTTTGGAAGGCTGGGGTCTTTTTGAATGAGCTCGCTTTGAATGAGAGGTCTTTGATGGGGCAATGTCTTTGTGATTCTTCTGTGCCTTATCCACTGTTATCTACAGGCCTGCCTCTGTGCACTGGAGTAGGAATAGGTCCTAGTGCCAGTATCTTCTGTGATGGTGCGTATGGATAGGCCTTCATGTTTGTTACTAGGGTTGGGTATCATTTGGGTTTCATACGATTCCGATTCCAAATCGCCACGCGCATGCCCAGTGGTTCCCGTGTACCTGTAGGCTACGTAACGCGTGTAAGTATCAGATAATTATACGGAGCTAAAACACCCATTATTTTTGTTTTTAACCCCCGTTTTAAAACTAAAACGTATAATAACGATTTAGTCTAAGTGGCACTGGAATGAGGCACCGAAATTTATGTTTTAATTCGGACCGGTAGATACCGATCTTATAGGTATGTTTCAGTACCCAACCCTATTTGTCACAGTATATTCTCATTGTGTACAGTATGTCGGACTCTAGCCTGCAACCACAAACCTTTAAGTCTTTCAGATGCAGTCTGTATTATCTTTACAAACATTTCTCCTAAATATCTCTCTGCTCAAGGATGTTGTTTTTATAGTGTTATTAAAGGTTGATTTTTATAAACTTCTGTGGAAAGGTCAACAATGGTCCAATGACAAATCAATTTAGATTTTGTAATTATGTTGTCGTAATCAGGATCTGGATCCTTCATTGGATTATTTTTAGGATTTTTTATTGTGACTAGTGGACGTTTTTCAATGCATCCACTTGTATCCACCATGTATCAAAGACCAAATTATTATTTGGGTGATCTGGTTCTGTGTTGCCTTCAGTAAGTGGACATATGCCCCAGTTGGCCTCTAGTTGAAACCTGTCTACTGCCAGCTGTATTATCTATTCTATATTATCACATGCCCCACTAGCAGTGGAGGTTGACTGACACACCACATCTCCCAGTGGTAAAATTGCACTATAGGCTTAATCCCCTGTCTTCTTTATTATTATTATTATTATTATTATTATTATTATTTTATATATACGTTTTTTTGTAATTAACCAATCACAATTTAATCCGCAGTGCATGACAATTCAATTTGTTGATTGCTCTCTCAAACTCCCACAACTTTCGTTATATTCTTGTGAGAAGGGGGGAAAAAATTATCTTGTTGAATATATTAATTCAACATGATGAATCCTGTATTCAAGTCAGTGGAGTGAATAATTAAAATTAGCTGATAAAACTTTCAGCAGAATTACTTTGCTGAAATTGCTGAGCAGATGTGTCATTTTAATGAAAATCCACAGCCAAGCTCTTTTCCCTTCCCCTCTGTCGGATGGAAATATTATTCCCTTGGTACGTTCTTAATTTGGTGGTAAATACACTCACAGTCTTCTCCGAGAGGGTGGGAGAATGTGCCCGGGGTTTGGGCAGAGAAGCAACTTGTCACACTTAGTAACATGATTTCTCCCTGTGCATGCAGTAACAGCTATCTACAGTAATTCACGTCGCTCCATTGTTGCACCGAGCCCCAACAAGGACTTATTAAAATGCAATAATCTCCCCCATTTAAACAGAAACAATAACCATTAGAATTCCCCCAGGTCTAAAACGGAGTGTAAGCCCCCATCTGCTGTGAGTGATTAGACGGGTCTTGACGAGGGAATTTAATTTGCAACATTCAAAGACGGGAATCTGAGCAGATCACTCCTCGGAGACTCTCACCCTCATTTGCCTCTTGCTTTATTTATTTATTTATTTATTTAGCTGCTTCCGAATGTGACTCTGGTGAGAGATGGTGCAGTATGTTCTCTATACATGGTCTAGTATGTCATGGACAGCCATTGTGACACTGACCTTTGTTTCTTTCAGGAAAAAATGTATATCTTGGTTATGGGCATTCATGTGTTTTCAAATAGTTATCAATAGTTGCTGTATGTTTATTCTAGTATTTATTAGTATCCATTAGTGAAAGAAAATAAAGATTCATTTCTTGCTTTAAGCTCTTTTCTCCTCATTGCCTTTTTGAATTATCATTGTTTTATGTCGGCCCGTTTCATGACAGCAGACCATTAGTTCTCGAAAATGCTTTAATCAGCCCCAGTAGTGGTGGTATAAGGTAGGCTTAATGAAACACAACCATGTTTGTGAGACAATGGCCTTTCCCGAAGGGCAATGTCTAATTCACGGTGGGTTTGTAGCATTTTAAGTTAAATGTAAGAGTCAGGGAAAAGATGTGGAGGACCATCCATCATCTCACAGAGTGCGCCCCCTAATCCCTGACCTACAGTACCCAAGTTCTTGTCACGAAAACAACTTTGGTTTGGCCTCAGCTGCATGGTGAGGGAAGAGCAAAATGGTTTTAGAAGTTTTTTTTTGTTGTTGATATTTTTCCACTAATGAGATCCAAAGTTGACTGAAATCAATCTTCTTAGCTATCTTTACAGATTAGAACCAGAAGCCAGACGGAACAGTCGCCTTTTCTGGCATTGTTTTTTAATTTATTTTCCCTGAATTTTACGTTTGTTGTTGTTTCCATATTGTTCTTTATTCACTTGATATGACTGGCTGTTGTCAGGCTTATTTTTATGCCATGCTTTTCACGCAACCATGCCCTACTTGTGGAAAGCAGATCGTTTAACATATTAATAAAACATTTCTCTTCAGTTTCCTTTAACTTTGCCACAATAATAACTATAATATGGTCAAATACTTCTTAGGGTCCAGCAGTTGCACGTTATCTTTGATTGCATGACTTCAAAGCAAATCTCAGTTCTGGATTATTTATGTCCCAGGTGCACATCCTGCCATAATAGGTATTGGTACAGTATGGAGATATCGTACCATTAATCTGTGGAGACATGGTGGTTCTTCATCTTTTGGATTGACTGGTTAAAAATAGATGTGTGCCCTCCATGCAGCCCCAGAGTGAGCTACAACATAGCAGGTGTAATGCTAAATATATATTAAAAAGTGTCTTACTCTGCAAGTTGCTGTATTCCCGCGGGCCCTGGCGCTACTGATCTCGCTGCCTGGTATCATCCATTTCTAGTTGTGAGTGCACCGAGCAGCTCCTAATTCCTGTCTCTGGTTAGCAGTGTGCCCCAGGAGACTCCTGGTAATGAGCTCGGAGGTTAGGAAAGAGTGAAGTGCTAGTCCCAGAAGGTGATGTTGAGTTATGGATGGGGCAAAGATCTGTGGAGCCTCTAGAGACCCAGTTAGGGCCAAATCTTTGGCTGAAAGCGTATTATTATTCCCTCATTTGAAAGGAAAGCTGTAGCATTTTGAAATGCCACTAATTGGCACTCGATAGACGAAGACATCTGAAGGGAACAGATTTGTTTTAAAATGTTGCCCTCAGTGAAAGTGTTTGTTACCAGCAGAACAGCATTCAGTAGTTAATGAAACACCAATGATAATGTTGTTGTTCTGCTTGCAAACCTCAATGCTTATTTTGTGCTATATTTGCATAGAGTTGATTTGTGGTAATTAATACTGTAGCAACATATACTGGATGTGTTAGCTTTTAAACAATACACAGTACATAGTCTTTTAAACTGGTGGATAATTTGATACATTAAGTAAGTCATACAATTAATGAAAAGTATACTGTATACATTTAAGCTCACTGTTAATATTGTAATACAAATAGTATAATATAACTTTGCTCATAGAGAGAGCAGGTTACACCAATTTGAATTAGCATTGTACTGTATGTGTTATTAGTCATATTGTATTCTATACATTGGTAATTCTATAGCAGCAGTGATTGCCCGTGTCAATGTTTAAATGTCTTTTATTGCAATTTGTCACATTGAGTTGAGTTATTTCAGTTGGCACTGTTGTTATGCTTTATCAAGGTTGGTTTTCACGCTGCATGGTGGCGTGTGGCCTGGCGTTCAAGTAAATCTTGCCTGTCATATTTAAAGGGTCTAAGTGGGTCTGACATCCAGTATATGTGAAAATCATAGCTGTTACCAAGGTGATTGTGGAGGCCAGACATTTTGACTCCAAAGGAAGTAGTAAATGTTTAGGCAGTGGTTGATGTTGTTTCATGGATACAGTGCAATGTTTCATTGCAACAGCGATTCTTGAGTTGAATAAAGTTTACCATTCCCTTTTGGAATGTTATCATTTCATGCAATATGCCATTTTACCACTTGTTTTGTAGCAACTAAAGTTTCAAACGACACAAATATACCTTGGTAGATGCATTGTAGAAATGGGGTGTCTTCAGTTATTTAAAAATATTTGTATACAGGGAACTTTGATGTTTACAGGAATGCTGTGGTATTTAGTATTTAATTGGGTTTACACATGCCGATATCCATTCCTCCCTTCACGATAGCATGAAATAATTGAAAGACACCCCTAACCGTGTAGAAATACTACCCTGTGCCATCATGTGATTTTGTTTTGTAGCTGGAGGAATAAACATCAAACGTAAAAAACAACAGTTATATTTAATAATTATATTCCATCATGCTATCCTGATCAGCTAGCTTCTACCTACATGGCTATTAAAAGTTATTCAAAGTCATCCATCCCTTTCCAAAACCTGGTTACCTAAATACTGTATTACAGTTTCCTTTGATGAATAATTCTATTTGAAGGCCTTGCACTCCTTTAATGTTGCTACAGTGTCTTTACATCCACGCTCATCCTTTTCTCTTTCAAGGGGAGCAGAACAACCAAATGAAATATTTGCTACAATGGATAAGCCAACTGCATCTAACCTACCTCGACACCATGCTGTACCCCTTACACGTGTTTTGAGGCTGTAATTAATAGAGAACGGCTATGTGGCGATGCTCTGTGGTGGCTTTGCTTAACGAGGCTAATTATCTGTCCAATCAGCACAGGCCTTTCTTCGGATCGCTTCGGTTAATCACAATACACTGTGCTGCTCTGAAAGCCACGAATGGCCCTAAGGCCAACCTGTTTAAAACGTAACGTTATTTGCTGTTCCCACAGTACATTGTTTATGTGCAGATACTGTATACTGTAGTTCCTAACGTTTGTTGAGCCTGGTTGGCAGTCCGTATAGTAGACCAGTGGTTCTAAAACGAATCAGCTCGCGACCCCCCAAAATAACAGTACCAGAGACCCCCGCTATCCCCAGAGGTGGTAGAAACATAATAGCCATGATGTTATTTGATAGTATTTTAATATAGGCTAGTAGCAGAATACATAATGTAGTGTATAAACTGTACTACTAACAATTATGGCTTATATTATGCTACTTCTAATCATTTGAAAATTTAAATTTTTAAAATGTTATTTCATTTCTGAAAACCATCTTGTGACCCCTCCGCTGTGTCTCGAGACTTCCCGGGTGGTCCTGACCCCCAGTTTGAGAACCACTGTTGTAGACTACTGGACTCATAGTTGTTTTATAGCTTCTGTGAAAGAGCTTTGCAATGAGTGCCCTTGACGGACATTATCAGATCATTGTCTGTCAGGACAGATCATTGTCTGTCAGGACAGATCATTGGCCAAGGCGTAAGCAGCCCAGATTACACAAGGCACACAGCATCTTTTCACGCTGGAGCTATTAACTTTGCGGGCTAGGTCCTTGACCCGTCACAATCCTGTTGCAATGCTTTTGGAGAACCATGAGTAATGTGCTTTGTAATAGGCCGCCTTTGTGACTGGTTATTTTTGAGACAGAGAGGCCATGTTGACACATAACTGTGACTCACCAGGGTGGTTTTGGGTGGAGGAAATAAATGGGAAAATAATTGTAAAATATGACTTAATTGCGATACTGTATACATTTAGTTAAATATACACAGAGAATATGGACTGTTGCCCTAAACGTTTCTAACCACCATCAAATCCAGTCTTGCTGGATGACATGTAAACTGAAACGTGATAGGGGACAGTATTATTGCAAATCACAAAACAGATGATCAATCCATGACTTATTCCCCATGTGGACAGCTAGCTGAATGGGTTTTAAAGCGACTCTCTCATGCATTAAACATCAATATAGCAGAAAGTAACGGAAAATGTGTCAAGATTTATGCTCTTAAGGAATAGACTCTCTACAGCCATTTACCTCCAGCTTGCTGTGGAAAATTGTAATGAAGAGAGGCAAGTGAGGGGAAAATAATTCTTGACCTGAATTTTGTTGGTTTGGTGACAATGAGAAAGATAAGTGGTTGTGACAGATGTGAATGATGTTCTGCCATGGGCCCATGAGCTGTTACTGTGGCTAAATTGACAGTGCTGTCAAACACACTTTCCACGGTGCCCGGACCTCCCGTGAACCGCCTAATTCGGCAAATGGGAACCCTAATTCTTCATTAACTCGCAGGAAAGAGGGAGATTTGGCCGTGTAATTTTCTCCCACACTGCCTGTTTTAAGCATTCCAATAACGAAGCGTTTACAGTTGACTGAGCAAGAATTGCCTACCCCCCCTCTGTCACCACCCAATAACCCCCCATCCCTAACCTCCCCCATCCACCTTCTATGCTTCTTTACAACCTCGGCACGCTGGCTGTGAAGCCTAGTGATGCTTATAGCCAGACTTATTGCCGTGGTTATCTTTAATGACTTTGAAATGTATTGGCCTCGTTAATGAGCAGCGGGGTTATCAATTCCTCTAATTAGGCCTCACGCTCCCCTAAGAAATTCTCCACATTAAAGAGCCAGAAAGATGAGTCTGCGTCAGTGGACGCCGCCGGGCATGTGGGGGTGGGGGTGGGAAGGAGGGGTAGGGGGCTGGGGGGTGATACGGGAAGCTAAAAGGCACCGCTTAACCCCTGTGTGACGTGATCATATTAAAGCCCCCCCCCCCCATACAGGGGTATGATGTATGTGGCGTTCCAGGGGTGTGTGTGTATGTATGTGTGTATGTATATATATGTATGTATGTATGTATATATGTATGTATGTATGTATGTATGTATATATGTATGTATGTATATATGTGTGTATATATATGTATATATATATGTGTGTATATATATGTATATATATATGTGTGTATATATATGTAT
>JAODUH010000006.1:3053286-3064240 GCA_027564835.1 Typhlichthys subterraneus
CAACATCTTCGATATGATATTGCGCAACGTGATATTGCGATAACGATACTGAATCGATATATTGTGCACCCCTATTTGACACCTATTTCTACTAATAAGGGTGGAAAACAGAGACCGCTCTCTTTAATTTGCCTCCATTGCTGAACTTCACTTTAAAAGGATGAAAGGTGACATTTTCCCCCATTTTGTAAATTAATGCCATTGATCTGCCTAACAAGAACAAAGTTAGGTTTCCAAATACCGCATGGTAAGGAGTTTAAGAGAGAGTAAGCCCTTTTATATAGCTTTTGCAAAGGCAGTCTTTATAGCTAGGCCTGAAGTAAGGGCGTTACTAGAACTTTCTATTAGAATTTGTAATAAATAGGCGAGTGGAATGTAATAAATGTTTCTATACAGCCATATGTTGTAGAGATGGCTGGTGACCTCAGAATCCCTCAGTGTGAGATACAGTGACGGCCCAGCAAAAATGGACACATACACATTACTGTATGTGTGCACTTGCTGTACATGTGTTTTTTTTCTTCAGATGGCTCTGACTGGAATTGCTATACTGTATTATGTCAGTCCACCTTTGTAATCTATTATAGGCTTAAGCTTGTTGATCTCTGTGTCCTTTATATTTGTTGTGAGGCATTTATTTTTCCTTGAATTCTCGTCATTTAGTTTGTTATTTTCCTTGGCTTAGCCTTGACTTCCCTCCAAGGCCTTTTGTTAGTTGTACTTTGAGGCTCCGCTCCCAAGCATGAGGGCTGTTTCAAATTGTCTGTGATTGATCTTTGAGTCTAAATCCAATTTAATTGGCTCTAATGCCATATTAACTGTTGTCAAAATGTTTTAACTTGTCATCCTAAAACAGCCTCTGCAAACTCCAAGAGCAGCATGGCTGAATAGAGCTCCATCTGTTTTTCATTCACTCCGTATTCATATTCTCCCTCACTTTTTCCATTTCTTGACTGTAATTTGTCATATTTCTCATACCCACCCTCTCTTTCTCTCGCTTTCTCTCTCTCTCTCCTTTCTGTTACACGTTGTAACTGCAGGTGATTATAAGCTTTGAGCAAGCAACATCAGGATACAATTTGTCAGGGCCTAACAATCCATTCTGTTCTGAGGGGTTAACATTCTGTTTGTGTTACAGTGCATTCAAACTCTAATTAAAACAACATTACATTCCCCATCTGCCAATCTCCCATAATCTTCTTTAATTGCAGTAATTAAACTATATTTACATGTGCAAAATACTTGTAATTTAGCAAATTGCACTCTACACACCGCGCATTTTAATCAGTGGCACTGCGGCAGAATGGAGTGATTTCAGTGTTTTGATTTCAGTGGTGAGCTCGTTCTGACAGGGTAAGTGGACCACTACCTGTGGCCTCACAGAGGTTAGCAAAACAAGTCACCGGAGATGCATTGTCACTCGGCTCTGATTGCAGCTCACATGCCTAATTATAAGCCTGTGCTCCTTTTGTGAAGCCAGCCCAGAGGTACATGTGTATGCTTGAATGCGTTTGTGTTGACGTCTGTTTGTCTAAGCAAGGATTTGTTGGCTTATGTGATGAATTGCGGGTTACACTGGTCAACATTGAAATCGTTACTGACTTTAAAAGGCCCTAATCTGTAGTATCTTGGTGTGCTGAACACGAATATAACCATGACAATGTTTTATTGCTCTCGTTTTGAAGATATTTCATATTGTTAATTTTCTATGTTTCACCGTGTACATTTATCCAGTAGGACTGCAACCACATCCTAAATAAGCCTAGAATGATGTAATATTGCATATTATTTTATCCATTTAGGTACAAACAGAACAGTAATGCTAATTACATTAATTTATTGCAGATTACAAAACAACTAGAGCCAATTTAGCAATTTGACTGTCATATTCGTGTTGAGCACATAGAAATTGATAAGAAATTACACATTTTATTTCAGTAACATGACTTTTGTTAAAATTTGTTGACCAGTGTTATCGTTGTGTGAGTGACGCTGTCCACATTCACTTGTACACAAATGCATTTAAATGTTTTTCTCGAACTCAAGTTTGTTGAGATACGATATGGTACAAACCTGAGAATTAATGGCAAGCACTGCTGGTAGCAAGGACTGGTTCATGCTGAGAAGGAGCAGCATGCTTGCGTTCAGATTAGCCATCGGGATTAATCTAGGAATCTAGGGGAATTGTCAAGAAGTAGTTTGTTTTTTGTATTGCTAATACGATTTTAATAATTTATAATTCCCTGCGTGATGGCACAATATTTCAAACACCACGAGACAGGCATTCGTGGTTACTTCACACACAGGCATTCATACTGTTATTTTGAGTTTTTGCATTGGGTTAGCGCCTTCTCAGATGCAAGTGCCTTCTCAGGCTGGCCAGTGGTCCAGAAGTTTGCATATCGTGTGGAGTGGCATTCTGAGAGCTAGCATTTGACATGTTCTCCTGGCCTAATTACCTTCCTGTCTACCTGGGCAGGAAAAGCCCCTTTCTGGCCAGGTGGAACCTTTGTTTAACAGCTCAGCAGTTTAGAGCCATGGGTCCTGCCCAGGCAACCTTCCACCCTCCTTCCCCACAAGAGCCTAGCTAGTGGCAGGTGACGCTGATACCATACCTGCTGAGGTGGTTGGCGCTCTTCTACGAGAGCAAGCCAGTGCCTCTTAGAGCTCCTCATTAGAGCCGTGCTAGTGCTGTGCACAGCATTAGGACATACCATGGGGAAAAGTGTTGGAAAACAGAGGATGGAGACTATCTTTATCGAAACCCAGCATCCATATCAAATACCCTGTTGATTTCGCTGAAAAATGTGCATTCAGTAGCCATGGTAGTAGATATTCCTCCTGTTTGTCCAAGTGAGGAGTTAATTGCCCCTCCTATTACTGCCTAGATTGTGTAATACACATAAATAGGGTGAGGAGTTTTAAGGAGAGTAGTACTCGGAATTGTGGTAGTACAGAGCAAATGATGTCCTAAAATGGAGGGACCCCCAAATCCTCATTAGTCGGAGCATAGCTCCTCTTAATTAGTTTCCATTCACTGTAATTAGCATGGATGAGGCTAATCATCTGATGTGAAAGCAATCTAACGCTTGGGATACAACGTCCTTGGACGGTCTTTAACGTCAGGTTCATAGACATGTTTTTCCCTCAGGTGCTGTCTCTGTATTATAAGTGTATTTTGGGCCAGGGAAAAGACAGCATTTGTCAAGTACCTTTTCTTATTTATGTTTTATTTGATGTGTTTTGTGCAGTCTAACAATACGTATGTTCAGCTGTGCTTGAAGAGGGAGGCTATATCTTTGTGGTAGTAAATTACCAGACATTTTCCCTAATTTTACTTCAAAGGAGAGGTCAACTGTGACGTGAGCAGGGGTCTAATATTGCCCACAACAAGCCCAACATGAAAGGGCTATGTTGGGCTTGGCGTTAAAAGGTCTCTTTCCCTTTGTTATTCTTCCCTCAAGCCATCACCCCATATCTCATGCTGGAGCCCAGCATGTCAGTGCTTCAGCATTTGATAGAAAGTAATATTCTGGCAGTAAGCTCTTCAAGGCCTTGGATGAATAACAAAGGGAAAAAAAAAACAAGCATAGCCGTTGACAGTTGATGTGATGTCGGAGGCGGCGCTCTATCTTACTCCCTCCTAACATGAAGCGAAGCTTGTTCTCACCGATCACAACAAACTGTTTCAGCCGATGTAAAACAATCGAGCATGACCAGAAAAGGATACAAACGCAAGATTGTGGAGAATGATTGATAATCTCTTCTTGCTGTCTAGGCCCGGAGAGAGATATTATTGCCAGTAAAGTTGCATCTGCTGCCAATCACCCTTTGTCTTATCATACTCCACTGGTTTGAGCTCCAAGCTCTTGCCTTCCTGCCTGCGATTATTGTATTTCTTCACACCTACAAGACTTTAACACAACGATCATAGATTTCTCGTTTTTATGGAATATACAGTATGAAGGGATATGCACAGAATATGAGCTTTCGCTTTTTGTCATCATGGCCCTATCTGACAGCTGTGTTATTGATTCCAAATCCCCCAATGTGATCCTGTAACATCTTAAATGTGTTTCCACTCTCAGCAAAATGTCTTTGCACCTAATCTCTTGGCCCTTGACTAAAGGATGTGTGCTGGCCAATCCTCCACACCAGATCAGGACAGAGAGTGTCTGATCGTCCCAGAGAGCTGTAGATTGTTTCTTGATCTGAAGCAGAACCTTGTTTATCCCCTTCACTCAATGTTATTGTGACGGTGATTATCTAGGACTGAGTAAAACCGCATAGTCCCACAGTAAATGTGAATAATACCAACCAGACTGTGTCACATGTCTGGCATTTACTGTAATTTGGTCTTGTCAGTATTATTCCTTTAGGTCGCATTCAGACACAACTTCTTTTTTTTTTTTTTACATTATTATTAACCCTATCAAGCGGACCATGTTTTAAAAGCGCCATAGGAGCTGAATTGAAGCCCTACCGCACATGCTTTTTTCGGCAGCTCTGGGCTTCTTTTTCAGATTAAAAAAGGTTAACTTCTCAGAAGAGAACACCCTACATCATCCACTTTTTCGACAGTTGACCAATCACAAGTGCGTAGTGAGACCTGGTGTTTCCCATAACAACTGGAACAACCATTTCAGCTGGTTTTTTTTTCTACATCAAAAATTCTCAGGCCAGCGCTTCTAATTAAAAAAAAAGAAGTTACATGTAAACACAGCCTTAGACTTTCTTTTTCCAATGGCTAGTTTTTGTTTTTTTTAGGTGAAATTCTGTATTTGGCATGAACTTTTGCCTCTTGCCTGTAGATTTGCCAAGACTGTTTAGAACAGATATTTTTCTGTGCCAAATGTTTATGCCATCTGCTGTGGTCCTTAAAACGGCGTCCAGGGACTTTATATGACTTGAATTTTTAACTGAAATGGTTTTATTCAGCATTTGAATTAAGCTTTGCAGCATACAGATTTATATCTCTGGCAATGTCAAGCACATCTATTTTATTATGCTACATCGTGGTTTTTATGTGACCTGTACTTTATGAGTAATATGCATTTTTCAGAACTATTTTTACACCATTGGAAGTAGAAAAGTTCACAATTTCAGATGCTTTTAAATCACCTCTCAAAGTCAGTTAATCACAGACTGTTATACTTTGATACTGTAGTTAGGTGCAAACTAAGGTTCACACAAATTCTAGCTTCAGCAGAAATAGTCCAGGGACCTTTACATTGAATTTATGGAATATACAGTATGAAGGGATATGCACAGGATATGAGCTTTTACTAGGAATTGACAGCTATTGCAAGATAATACACTTTTTTTCAAATTCAACAAATATCATGTTGCATTGCATGCATGTTGAAAAAAGAATACGAAAACTTCTACAAAGCCCTGACTCCGTAAATAGGAACATAATCAAAGTGGCGAATACATCTCCTATCAACAAAACCGTAGTACTAAGCTTTGCTTCACAATGCATTTCAATGTGTGGAGTGACACCGCAGAGGGATATTGTTTTGATATGAGCTCGAAGTTAGCAAGCGTTTTCAAGAATAACTGACTCTGCCTTTTAACCTATAACTCTCTACTTTACGAGGGCTTTTAGGGCAATATATTCTGCTCTCAGAGGCCTTGAAAGGAAGATAGCTTTCGTATGGGGGGTGGGGTTCATTATGCAGCGCACAGGACACCATTATTAGGCCCATTACACACAGTGACGGGCAGACATTCATTCTCCTCTACCTGCTTTTTAAAACCGGCCATAAATAATGAGGGCTCCAGCAAGTCTCCTCTTGGAGGAGGGGTAAAGGTCATTATATTCTGAGCCTCCATTTGTCAAAATTATTTCATAATCTTGGGTCGCTAGGAGGGTTTATGCTTTAGTTAATTGTAGACGGAACCATTGAATATAAATTTCCATTAGCGGTCAATTTGTTACTCTCCGCAGACTGTGACCCAAACTTTGACTTTGTCGTGAGCACCAATGACATTTGACTATTGCTGAAACACTGTTATCGGGACAGTCTGCACACTAGAAGATTATATGTTGGATGCTGCAATGACACAAATTGAAGAGTATAGAATGAATAGCAGGGGGGAAGTGTGATAACAGCCCTGTCATAAAATTCCCCCAGAGTCCAGGGATTTTGCAATATCCGTCAACTAGAGTGCATTTACTTTGAGTTCTGCACCTCACCTCTGTCAGTGACTAAGAGCTTGTCAGAAATCTGTGTTTCTGTAGTGATGGGGGGGGGGGGAGGTCATGGCTTGGTCCCGGGTAAACGTGGTCCGACTGGTAATCAGCGGGTGCTGTGGAGTGTAATTACCCGCAGCTTTTTTCCCAGTGACCTCCCTGCCAAACCTCCCAGGTGGAAGCAGGCACCTGAGAACCTCCACACTTCCTACTTGCCCTTGTTGTATCGAGAAGGCCCTCTTCCGAACGGATTATAGTTGCCCTCTTCTCCCTGTGGACAGATAATGGAGGGTGGAGCGGCTCTTTTTGGCTGACTCCTGCATCTTCCCTGCACGGGAGAAACCAATACCCGGGCCTATCGGCTGATATATGACACTAATACACAGGCTGACTGGGGCCCTAAACAGAATAGAGGGATTGTTCCGTCTTTCGACTGGCTGTAGGATCCATGACTCACAGGTACCGCACTGTCTGGCCCCGGAGACTGCTCTAATTGCTTTACATCTGTACAAAGGTTTCTTGTAATCGGGCCTTCTGCCTCCATTTGTCTTCCTTTCAGTCTCCTAGTGAAGGCCTTAATTGGTCTTAGTGGGCCTTTTTTTTCCAGTTAGCTCCCGGGCCTGAGTGAGTTGAAGACTTTACCTCTGGGGGCATTGGGGTTTGCAGGTTGGCGGTGGTTGCTTGTAGAGAAGAGGAAGTCAATACTTCTTGTACCTTTAACGCTTTAATTAATGTTCTCCTGACAGGCAGGCTTTTTCTCCCATACAGTAGTTTCATATCAGAGGGGCCCGTGCTCTAGGGATCCGCACAGGATTCAAAACTTGTGGAGCTTACTGAGAAAACCTCTCGTGTAGTCTCTTGCGGCCAATCGACATTTACTGAGAATCCTGTTCTTCTTTATTGCTTCTTTTCTTTCGTTTTTCTACTGGATGCTGATCATTAGTGCACAGTTGAGGGTGTGTGTGTCCGTATGTGTGTGCATGCTTGGATGTATGTGTGGGAGTGTGCTTATATTGCATGCACATGCTGCTGCTGAGAAAATGTCTGGTGTATTTCTGTTAATATGGCATGTGGCCTGGGATTGAATATCTGTAATACTACTCCCAACAAATGTATCACAATGTCGTGCCTCATTTGCTGCTTTCGCCATTGCTGTCCTCAGGAACATTCTGTCACTACAAACATTACAGTACTGTATCAGCTCAGTACAGTATATTAGGTGTGCACATTATATCGATTCAGTATCTTTACCGCAATATCACGTTGCGCAATATCATATCAACAATTTTGCAGAAAGTGCAGTTTGGTGGAGAGATGCGTCCATTGGCTGTTTGGTTTGGTTGTTTGATTTAGATAGAAAGATAAGATGTTTGGCTGAGGAAGCTAATTACATAATAGAGATCGAAGAGGAAATTGTGTAGGCTGAGCTCTGAGCTGGGTGTCTGTAGGCTATGCTCTGAGCTGGGTGTCTGTAGGCTATGCTCTGAGCTGGGTGTCTGTATGCTCCGCTCTGAGCTGGGTGTTTGTATGCTATGCTCTGAGCTGAGTGACTGTAGGCTGCTGGCCTGCGCTTCCTGCTGATGGACCGACTGATGGAGCTGTGCTGCCAGGGCTTAAATAGCAGCTGTGCATGTCCAGCTGCTCCCTGCCACGCTCCACGTCTCCCCAGATGGCTCAGAGACGTTCCAGCAGGCGTCCGGAGGGCTGCTCAAGTGAGAGAGAGAGGGGATGGGGGGGACGGAGAGAGACTACTATGGAGTGGCTCTCTCTGAAGTGCCAGGGAGCACCCCTTCCCTCCATCCCTCCCTCCTCCACCCCACACAGCCCCCCGGGCCCCACGCCCAATTCTGGAGAGGGGCTCTCTTGTGCAGCCTGGCTGGCCAACTTCCTCCAATAGGAGGCGGCAGATGGTGGTGTCCACGGCAGAGGCCAGCACGCAGGATGGGCCTGTGGTGGTGGAGGGATGGGGGGAGAGGGGGGGGTGTCATGGAGACGGTCTATTCCATGCCTGGCCTGGGGACACCACTGATGTCCCCACCAAGGAGGCGCTCTCTCTGGCCTCCAGCAGATGACCAGCAGGAGTCTGGCAATGCTCTTTCCCTCCGCTCCGAGATGGCACAAAGATTGGGCACTTTCTCACTTCCCACATGCTGCCAGCCCAGGAGAGAGTGCTGGGTAAAAAAAGAAAAATCACAGGTGCATTCAAAGTCATTGTACATTTCCTTGAACGGCTGGTGTTAATGTATTGCGCCTGCTATACAGTGCCCCGGGGCAACAGGCTTCTGACCTTGGTGATGTGTTAGAGTGATGAATGGGCCATTTCTCAGCTATCAAGTTCACACCACTGGGGTTCACTTCCATGACATTGCCTGCAGAGATAATATCATGTTTTTAACATACTTCATATGCACACTGTTCAAAACTGGTAGTGTCATGAGAATAGTTGAATGACTTCATCTAGGAAAACAAGCTATTTTAAAGTTAATCCAAATCCATCCCTCACTGCTTACAGAAGTAATTTCCCAAATTCCTCCTCAGGGATCAATGTCGTTTTTATCTTAATTCTTTAACCTCTCTCTGACTCAGTCCTCATTTATACCATGAGGAGCTGTAATTAAATTTTTGCCTACCCCAAATTTAAACACTTTTAAAATTGGAATTAAATTGCTGTTATTTGTTACGGTAAGTAGCGTGGCTCACCCCAAACTAAAGGTTTCTGGGTAATTTAAGCGAAAGCATATAGACAACTACCAATCTTTTATTTGAGAATATTTGATATATTTTTATTTTCTTTGTCCGCTGCTCAAATCTTCAAAATTCTTGTTCACTTCTCTCTCATTCCACTCGGTTACCAATGGGAGGTGCATGAGGTGTATTGGGACCAGCAGCGTAGCATAATCATGAAGGTCCCAGGTGCAAAACAAATGTAAGGGCCCTATGAAAAGGCTCAACGGCAGACCAGGACATGATTTCCAAAGAAATATTAGTTAGCATAATAGATAAAAACTATAGGCAAAAATCTACACAGCAAAATTACATATGGCAATAAGATGTTATTGGGACAGCCTACCTGTACAAGTTGACATCTAAGCTGCTATGGCATGGCTTATCCAAATATTTAGTAAATTCGACTCCATAGAGTCTCTGTAAATTCCCTTTCAAATTCCACAAACTAAAGTCTATTTAGTTTTCCTGTAGTTTATCCTGTTGACTGTTGAGAAGCAGGTGCTTCACAGAACAGCTTTTAACAGACAATGTGATCACAACACAAAAATAATAAACTAGTGTGGCCAGAGTTGGCATTGGTTAACTTGGCAGCGCTTCAATCATAGAACTGGAGTTCGGGTAACTATAGAAACAACAATGCTTTGAATAAATTAATCCAATGCATTACATTACCTTAACGTGGTAGGTATTGAAACTATTGAATAGTATAATTTTAAGGAAAATCATTTGATTTATTGTCATAATTACACTCAGATATCATTCAAATTTATGTATTTGTAAAATAAAATACTTTTTTGGTAAAACCATGTATCATATTAGTTGGTTGCGATGAAGTGGTATTTCCATATCGGGAGACGCATTGTTCTTGAGAGCAGCGGTGGCCTGCATTACACAGATCACAGAAGTAATACATAGATCTGGACTTGGCCCCCAAGAATCCCGGGCCCTAGTGCTGCTGCACTGGCTGCACCGGCGATAGCTATGCCACTTATTGGAACCACTGGAGGTTGGGGGGTTCTTGCTCTGGACCCCCACTGTTGTCTTAACCATTACTGGAAACATGTATCATGGTGGGGCTCCTAATTAAAATCACTTTCCACCACAGCTTGATCAAAGCTTGGCTGCTCAGATGCCCAACTTGAATTAATGCCATGTTTTGACCATGCAATAGTGTAGTAATTTAGTTTGCCATAAGTTTATCTCTCGCTCTCGCTGTCACACTCTCTCTCTCTCTCTCTCTCTCTCTCTCTCTCTCTCTCTCTCTCTCTCTGGTCAGTGAGAGGAGACTGCTGGTCATACATTATGCAGGATACTGTCTGCTGAGTTAGATTGGACACTGTCACTGAGGAGATGTCAGTATTTTATGGGTGCACATTTGCGCATCTCAGCAGCACCCCCTAACAACACACATGGGTAACAGCAACAGCCAGTGGCCTAGAATAACACCTACAGTATGATCCCCTCGTGGTGGAAGCACATCGTGACTGACAGGACTTCAGAATCTCCTAAAAGCTCCAGAAATTTTAAGCTCTGATTGTAAGCCAAATTCAGCGACTACCAACAACCTTCCGGCTGAAAGTCGAACACCCAGCCCACTAGACCATCCTGCCCCCATATGGTGTTTGTACACAGCCCTGCAGCTCTGTAAAGGGGAACACAAACTAAGTGGTGCAGACCACACAACACTATCCTAGCCTTGGCAATGTGTGTCCAATTTTGGAGGCGTAGCTTCTGAGGGAGCAGCCTACGAAGGGATTAAAGGGAGAGGTGTTTTTGCTTTGAGGTCAAATTAGGGCTGTCGCGATAACCGCAAAATTTGAATACAGCGTTGTTGCTAACCCAACAGCAGGCCGTGGAAAGCAACCGCCGGTACCACAAGCCGCAATGATTACATTTTATTTTTGACATGAGGCTAGCCCATCGAATATGACGTCTGATCGAGGGCGTGTGCGCTACCTAAGCACAAATTCCCCCAGCCCCATATTAGCCGGTTGTAACTTCTTATACTGTATTGGTCCGAATATAGGATGA
>JAODUH010000006.1:3084056-3101961 GCA_027564835.1 Typhlichthys subterraneus
ATGCACACATGTATACAATCTTTAGTTTTTAGTTTTTTTTTATTCCAATACACCCTACCTTTTTTGAATATTGCATTTAAAACCGTTTCCCTATCATGAAGCTAATCTTTTAGATTGGAACCTTTTGAGTGGGGAATAAAGGTGCCAGTTCAACTGCTTCTCTTAGAGGTCTTTGTAATATCACAGTGCACACACACGGACACACACTCTTTCCAGGCTTGCTAATGCTTAAGTGATTATTGCTGGTAAGTGGCACCTTGAAGCTGCCAGTCAAATATTTTGTGTGTGAATATATCAGCGTGTGTGCTCAAGTGCTTTAAAAAAAAAAAAAAAAAAACGCTTTAACTGCTCACTCTTAGAACTACTTTGGCTTTTTATCAAAACAATGAGTCACTGCCGTGAAATGCAGGACGTTATCATTCCATAGCACTTTTTATTCCATGACCAACTCCCCGCCGCTGTACAGTCGTTTTCACGTGGAGCCATACCTAACCTAAGTGTTATTTACCCAGCACCCCCCCTCCTCCATCAGTAGCTACAAGCTGTAAATGCCATTTGGAAAATGCTTTGCGTCTTATTAATGGCCATGCAAGAGAGTGCTGTAATTTGCTGTGCCTTGCCCCTATTGGAGGCGAGGGATGCTTTAACGCAGCCGGAGAGAGCCTGTTTGTCCTTGACATGAAATAAAGATCTGAAGCGGTAATATATTTGCTGTTTCTCCTCCTTTTATTGTTTTGTTGCGCTTGCCCTCAGGCAATTACTGCAGAGGAGTCGTGTTTCTCAATCACTCGGCAGCACTGTACATAAAACCATTTTATATCAAACCCACGCACCCCCCCTCCCCCCTCCACACACACACACACACACACACTCCTCTCCCCCCGCCGCAGTGGGAAGGCAGGGTAATAAAAAGGAGAGAGCGACCTGTCGGCATTAAAAGATTATGTGTTTTAGCCCCACCCCCCCACCCAAAGGAAGAGAGTAGTGTTTACAGGCCTGAGTGGGTGCTCGCCAGGCCGAGGCTGGGGCTGATTGCACTAGAGTACCCTGTCAGCCAGTGATTTGTCATTCACTTTATCATCCTTGTCACTCCGCACTGCGTTGTCATAGGTAACACACCGACTACCCCCACCTCCCCCTTGTGCTTTGTACCCTGTCAGTGTTGGGGATTTGTATTTACTTAAAGGAAAGGGGGGGGTGTAATTTGTTCCTCATGGATAATATGACCCTTAGCGGAGCCGGATCATGGGTTAGTTGAAGTGATATTTTCCGGTAATGCTAGTCGTACATCATAGCTGTCAGGCCGGGTTAGGAGGCAAGCACATTACAGCTCCATTTTAGCACCACAGGCATCTGGGATTATTTTCCATAACCAAGTATGACATGACCGCTCTGCAGAGTGCATTACATTTTTTACTAGTTCCTTCCCCCCCACACACACATACCCTCCCCAAGCAACTTGTGTGCCCTCCCTTCACACAGACACACACACACACACTCAAAACTGCCTGGTCAGGGTCTCGGGGCTGCCACTGTGATGGATACCGCTGTAGTCCCAGAAGCCTCGGCCAAGGTTGGCCAGTGTCGTGGACCCACACCACAAACACCAAATCCGCCCTCGGAGGCCCCTGCGCTGCCCCACCTAACTCCACCTGCCACGCGCCTCCGAGGTACAAATGAAGCCAACCCTCTGTATGGCTCTTTTTAAAGCTGCGTTACGTTTTAATGGGAGAGAACAAACATATGATGGTTGTAAGGTGTATGTCCCCCCAACGGAACCAGGCCGCAGTTGCATCTGGCGGCCAGAGAGGCCGCCAGTTTGCGTAGTAACTCCATGCAGCTTTAACCATCTGTGGGAGTAAAATATAAAGGCTTCCTCCCAGCCCAGCCAGTGGCGAGCAGGGCAGAGATTATCAACAGACACGGCACCGCTCAGAGGAGACTGTGGAGTCAAACACCCTAACCCTTCCCCTTCCCTCTCCCACCCCCTCCCTCCCTCCCCTTCCTCTCCTTGGCAGCAAGGTCAGCAGTGTAAATGCCACCCCTTGCCATTGACAAATGGCCCCCCTTCCCCATCTGGTAATCAGCGGGGTCCCAGAGGTGGGCGAGCAGGCGGAGCTCATTAGGGCGCTGCAGATGAGAAATTAATGTGTAGATCCTGGGCCTGGCAGAGAGAGAGAGAGAGAGAGAGAGAGAGAGAGAGGAGCTGGGGAGGTGGATGGGCCTAGTTTGATGGATGACCAGGTCAGCAGGTAGCAACACTCCCCTTCCCCTCCCCCCCCACTCCACTACATACACACACAACCCCCCCATCCCCCTCTCCCCCAACCATAACCTCCCTCCCTTGCTGTCTTCACTTCCCCTCCCAGCATTACAGTAATATCCTTGTAGAGCGCCAAACCGAGAGAGAGAGAGAGAGAGAGAGAGAGAGAGAGAGAGAGAGAGAGAGAGAGAGAAGGTCAGGGAAAATATGTCCCGCCCCCCCTGACTTGACTGACACACAAGTAATTAAATGGATGCCGCCTAATTGACACAGAATTCCTCCCCTGTGCACACAAACACACACACACACACACACACACTCTAAAATGTCAAAGCAAGTGAGTTGTATGGTTTATTTATATTGCCTCTATCTGTGCCATTGCCATGCCAACAGATAAGGTCTGTGTGGTCTTTATTTCACCCAACGCGTCAGATATTTTCTCCTATACACACTACACAGTAAGTAAAAATAACGCATCTATTATTCAAATTGTTTGTGCCCTAGTGGCGTAACATGGAATTACAATATAGCTGTGTACATTTTTTTTGTTTATTAGTTGTGTTTTTTCTTAAAACCTTTCACGCTCATGTACAGTAAGGTCCTTTTAGTTTTATGACATATTTACATTTAATGTAATCTTTTATTGCCAGTGATCTTTATGCTCAAATCAGAATAAGTGAATTAAGACAACTGACTTCATTAAGGCAGTCTTGAAATGGTCTAGAAAGTTCTCCTGCAGGGAGACCTTTCTAAGCACTACTTCAAGGGTACTATGTAGTATGATGAAGGGCTACTTGTTTGAAACGTCCTCAATACGAATTTTACACGATTCACCTTTACTGATAATATTATTAATAAATATTCATATATTCAAAGAGACTATCTGATCACATAGGCTACTGGTAATGATTCCTCACAACACAGATACATGCAACACCATTTCTGTTATTAAACCGCCCCACACATTGCAGTACATTTTGAAGCAAAGCTCCGTTGTTTTACTAGTGAGCGGTGTTCACCACTTTGTTTGCCACTTTATGTTCCTCTTTACGGAGCACAAGCTCAAGATATTTTTTTTGCATGCAGAAAGATCGTAAGATAGCAAAATGTGAGGAGGTACAGTGTTTGTTGAATTTTACGAATTTTAAGTGTATTAGCTTACAATACCTTTACCTGTCACATCTTCAAATCATGTGCTGTTTCCATCAAACACCATTCGGATAAACATCATCAGCTGCGGTACTGCTGCTGTCCATGGACTCTCATTGGATAGGCTATTAAAACCACCTGCACGTATAACCAGATCCCGGTTCAGCTGCTCTGTGAAGTTCCCGGACATAGCCGACACTCTTCCAACCATCGTAGGCTACTTGCCCCCATTTGGACATCGGAGAGAAGTGTCTTTAAATTGATTCACTTCGCCGTTGCCAAAGTCAGACAAATGCGATAGGCCTACTTTGTTTACAAAAAATAACTTGGTCACAATCATTGCAAAAGTACTACGTTGAGCTTTCTGCCATGTTTGTCTTTTTTTATTTTTTTCAGTAGCTCCTGTAGCTGCGCCCGTTTGCTTGTCTGAGCATAGTGAGATGGTTTGTTGTCACGCGGACAATATTGAACTTTGAGCCCAGACAAGATCAGTTAATTCATACAACATTGTTTTGAAAATGTAAAATTGAATATGGTCATTTTCAAATCTACATTAATGCAAGTGTTATTGATTTAAAAAAAAAAGCAGCAACACATTAAATACCATTTTTAGATGACTCTTGTCATCCCTGCGGGCGACCAGGTGCCTGCAGGCGCCGTGTTGGCTACCCCTGGTCTACTGTACAAAACAGCAGAACAGCAGTGTTTGTTTAACTTGTTTATTTGGCAGATATAGCCAGTTCACACTGAGTAGTCTTGGGGCTGTGGCAGATAGCTAAGTGTCAGCATAATGCTTCTGGGACTGTGACCATCCTCCAACCTCAGCGTGTGCCTCAATGTGACCCATTTACGGTTGCAAGCGTCTTAGCATGTTCCCCTTCCCCTCCCCCCCTTCAACACTCAAGCCCTATTGCTGTCCCAGCAGGTAAATCCCCATTCTGTCAGAGTGCCTCACCGCTTGCTAACGCTCAGCGTTTCAGATGCGGACAATAATCAGCGGGATCCCCAGCTCCCCTCAGCATTTATGAGCATGTCATCCTGCATCCTGTTGTCGGACAGATTATGTACATAGGGTAATGCATTTGGGTGCAATGCAGGCAACATCAAATGATTCAGGGTGGCTGGCCTAGGTCAACAGACCATATAGACAAGTCTGGCCACTCGGCAGCCATCTTGGAAATGGCTGGGGTTATACATAAACACTTCTATGTTATTTTCGGAATAAGGCCCCTATCTAAATTATTTGGGAGAGAGCCATGCACTTTTACATGAAAAATGCAAAAATACATACAGAATCACCAGTAAAATGTGTTTGGTGTCTTTGCCCCATAATATGTTTGCATATGTGCAACTGAGCGCTTGCATCAGTGCAATCACACGATTGGCTAGGTTAACACTTCAGCAGTTATAAAACATGCAATTATATAGTATGATGAAACCAAGAGTTTCACAATCATCAACACCATTAGCCACCAGTCTCATACAGTAATAACAGTAATGGTATATGATTTTAAAAGAGGCCTACTCACTGTCCTTATCACTGCCTATGGGCAGGAATATTCAACTCAAGAATAACGACCCGCTCAATTGAATCAGGTGTGTTGGAACAGGGAGAGATCTAAAACATGCAGGGTGCAGCCCTCCAGGACTGGAGTTGAAAAGCCCTGGCCTATGGATTACAGTATAAAGTTGAATTACAGTCATAAATGTATTTCTGGTCATCAGTATGTATTGTGTGTGTGTGTGTGTGTGTGTGTGTAAAGGTAGTGTAGGACAGTAATACTGTGCTTAATTTGAATTATGAGGATAGTTCTGGTTTGGCTTTGAATATAATCTAGTGTCATACAAACGTGCACACCACAGCCTGGAGGCCTTATGGAAGCATTTAAATTGTGTTTTTAACTATATTATCTGCTGATTCTAGTTTTGATAGGCTTCAGCCCACAGTTTCTGGTATCAAACCATTGGCACTGTAATAGATTTGACTCCTGCTTTGAGGTGTAATATTATACAAACTGTGGAATTTTCTTCCTAGCTCAGCCTCACCATTCATTTATAGCAACAAAATAAGGTAATAATGTGCGTTTGAATAGGGCAAGGTTGCCAAGTCCTTGAAATTGAATGAAGGGAAGAAAATCTCTCACCACAATGAATCAGGTTTCAAAGGCAATGATTCAATTCCCAACACAAGCCAAAGACATAGGCAATAGCTAAAATAATTCAATCATGAACAAAAACCTTAAGTATGTTGTTTGGCTGAGGTGTTCACTCTTGTGAATAAAGAAATCCATTTCCTCTTTCCTGGCCTGGAAAGGATGAATTTTCCAGGCAAACTGTTTACATCTATCAGATACTTTATGAGTGTGGCCTCATAGACGGAGGCTTGGCAGTGGAAACAATATGACAGCTATCAAAGCACACACACGTCTTTAAGGAAAAGGGTAAAAAAAGAAAACCCAAATAGATGTGTTCTTTTGGGCGTACTCACACTGGGCCCCAGTTAAACCGTGCCTGACCTCGTTTGACCTCAACGTCCGGTTCGTTTGACTAGTGTGATCGCTCCATGTTTAACGTTTAACCGTGGTTGGACTCGGGCGCGGTACGCATCAGTGTGATTGCAAACGTGCCTGAGGACGGAATTGAAGTGATCGACGCGACAATTGTTTCATTACAAACAGCATACAAAGGGAACACTTTGGTCTATGACAGAGAGTATTCAGGAGCAACTAGATATACAACACACAAGAGCTATCTACTTACTCGTGGGTATCAAAGAACCACTGAGCAGTGTCGGCAAAAGCTGAAAAAATTGCATTGTATCTGAAGGTACGGGATGCACTCCGTAAATCTGGTAGCTTTTCGGACATCAAGGACATATTCCAGTGGAATGATTATGTGAACAAACTAATTGGCCTGAAACTAATTAGGCAACCTAAAGTACGCCTTTAGATGCTCGAAGTAATCCGAAGTAAATGTACCTCACTAGCAGTGCACATCGCATGTGCATAGTTTAGCTAACGTAATTGCGGCCATTATTTGTTCAACCACGCCCCCTTTAGCCAAACACACCTGCCCTCCCACAAAAAACAAAACTACAAAAAAAAAAGCTTGTTAATACCCATGAGAAGTGGTAGTGTCCGTCGGGTGTAAGGGCAACAGCCAATCACAGGGCAGCTGAGGAAGGGCCACTCTGCATGCATGCATGTGGGGGTCTTGTTAGGCCGGTGGATTTGTGGCCGATCAAGAGAGAGCGGTGGTTTGGTCCTCGGGTGCCCCCGTGCTCATCTCTATTTATGAGGCGGTGTTGCCAGTTACCGTCCTTTAATAATGCATGCAGGCAGCCTTTGGGTGCAAACCACTGTCCCTGAAAACTCTGGCCTCCTGTGTATGAATAAAAAACACAAAAAAATGATGTTGTTATGCAGGAGCCTTCGTCCTTTCCTGTCACACGCTCCCTTCTCTGCTCTCCCCTGCATTGTGCCTCTGCTGCACTCCCAGCTGAGAGAGACTTCTCTGACACGCAGAGGTTAAACTTCTCTCGCAGTGCTCGGCGGATGTCAGTCGAGGCCCGGCTCACCTTACCCATAAGCCCCGGCGACTGAGCCCCAGTCACTTGTGCAGAAACACACTGCCCCGGCATTGCCCTTTGGTCTAGCCCATGATTTCTGCCGACAGCTGGCTTTAGAATTGACTGGCTCACTGCTGATCCAACCTCCTCCCAGGAGCAGTTTCAGCTTACCTACTGGAATTGGCTTTGTCTCTCCAACCAGAGCAGCCTTTCTCCACCAGATATGTGTGTGTGCTTCAGTCAGATGGTTGACGACAGCAATAGAACCTCTGGACTGGATGTTTTTGTAATGCAAGTTGTCTGAGTGAATGATTTACGGAGCCAGGTCTAAGTAGAAGTATCGGATACATTGTTCAACACGCACAGAGAACGGTAAGCTGGCGAAATGCGAGGAGATATTTGGCGAATTTGACAAAAAGTGCATTATCTTATAATTAGCTTGCAATAGCCGACTATACGTTTGTTTTGAATTCCGTCCCTGGTAAGGCCTGTATGCCCGGCACGCTATAATGTAGCTATACCTGTATACTATTATATATTTGAGCTAATGTAATATCCCAAATTTCACATTATTGCTCACAATAGTTTCCTGATTAATATTTAGAGATAATGTATGAACATTATAAAAACCTTAGATATTACATCCATTATTATTACTATTTCTTTATTTGACTTCAACAAAATATAATAATGTAAAGTGTTTAGTAACGATAAATCGACACGTCTAGCGTGTTGGTGTGTAAACAATGTGGTAGGCAGGATGCGCTGTCCTTAATCCCCTGTAGTGCGTGAGCCCGTGGGACGATCCTAAATGAGGGACTATACGCTAGCGGGCCTGTCACCGCGACAACGTCAACAACAGCACCCTAGGTTGTGAGGTGGCAGCCACGACCACTCCAAAACCACACCCAGGCCCCCATAGGATTGGCTGTAAGCTATAGACCCTCCCTCTCTGATTCCCCTTCCTCCCCTTCATTCCCCAGCCCAATGTCTTTTCCTCTCCGTCACGAGCACACTGCTTGTTAGGGCCAGCGTAATTAGGTGGTGCCGTTTGTTTCTGGTAGCCCAGGTCACAGAGGCATGTCCGACCCCTGTCCTGATTGGTCCTGGGGGGATTTATTGACAAAACACAAGCAGCATTGCGTGTTGGGCAACTAATTATGTGTACAAGACATAGATGGCCCCAGGGAAATTAAATGAAATTCCCCAGCTTGGTGGGCGCTCCATCCTCACGGGATCCATTTTGTTTCTTAATAAGCTCTCAGCCATTGTCTAGATTTATGAGGCCACTGTGTTGAGTTCAGCACAATGAAAACACATCAGTGACTCATAATGGAAAATCGGCTGCCGATAGTGTCCTACATTGAATTAAAGGCACACTATGAACCAAATATATGCGGACGCATGCTGTGAAACGAAACACCCACGTGGTGCTTCCAGGATTTAATCAATTCCCTGTCACCCCCATTTGGCCTGGCTATATCCAAACACCTCTGCTCTGATTCCCTTGGCCCACATCCTGGACAGGAATTGATAGTCTCCTGGCTTGTGCAAATGAAGAGATAAGGGGTCTCACCCAGATTACACAGGCTCTAAGTGGCTCTGAGGAAGCTTATGGAGATGAATGAATTCATGAGGCTGCCTGACAGTTTCTTAAGAAGCAATGTAATAAGGGATAAATCACGTCGCCACCATTTTGCCTGTGAATTATTTCAAATTAAAGCAGAAGGGATATGGCAGGCCTCCCATGGGGCTCAACCTCGGTATGGAACCATGGCTGACCCTTATGTATATTTCTCTATCATTAGAACACCCTAACGGCTAATGTAAAACAAAGGCTGTGTAAGCATAATATACCCCCATTCCTTTTGATTTAACTCCGTAGGAGATAAGCTGTCTTTTAGTTGCCAGACTGCAGGGGCCGGCACACCCTTCAATTGTACCCACTGATTATTACACTGCTACTGCCATTAATAATTCACTGTATTATGTTGTGCGAGTGTGAAGCTTCCATGGACTTTGCCAGCGGAATCCAGTCACGGTACAGTATGTCTAATACTGTAATTGTGGCTTCATCTCAGTTTCATACAGATGGTGATTGAATCATATCTCAATAAACTAAGAAAATAACTAACATGCCCAGGAGGAATATGAGAGGCACAGAGGCATGCGTACTTAAATAGTATCACGGCTGCATTCCTTAGTGCCTCTATGACTACTTACAGTACAAACAGTAGAAGCGTCTACACAAAATGGTGTCCTATTTTTCTGAGCACGTCAAAGACCTACACAGTCCGCTGTGATTGTATTTTATTGATTGCACATATGGAAGTGTCTCCATGCATGCGCCAGAGCCACAGTCAAACACAGGCCTTTTATTAAACTGGAATTGTTCATGAGAATGTCAGGTCAGCTTGGCGTTGATCCATTTTCACAACACATTGTTCTTCAGTCGGTCACACAGTCGGGCATATAACGCGCCACATAAGTCCCACAGGCTGTGTTGCTATACTGCCAGCCAGCTATCTAGCTATAGCGCCATAAACACCACCCACTCAGGGAACGCTATAAAAAAATCTACATTCAGAAAATAATTGGCAGAAAGATGCAGATGTGCTGGCTGGCATGTTCCAGGGCCGGTGAAAGGAACCTCGACGTGCGCGGAATGTCAAGCGGCAGTGAGTCATACTACTGGCAGCAGCCGGGCCCATAATGATATTTCTCTTTCGACAACACAGCGGCACGACAACGGGAAGCAGACCAGGAGAATGTCAGCGTGTGCAGACTAATGCGAGGCTGGCATTTTGGTCTTAGCATTCACGCGTCGGCTGCCGTCGCGTGATGGAGTGTCTACAGTCGCAGCCCAGACACCAATTTCACGATGTTTATCAGCGGCAGGCGCGGGTGCTTGTTCTTCATCTTATTCTCCCTCCCCCCCCCCCCCATCCTCCCCGCCCTTAATCCGGCCGTCTCTTCATCACGCGGTGAGACAACGCAGGCGTGCGCACGTGCAAGGTCGAGGGAGGCGCCGCGTGCCCCTCTGGGTGGCGGGACAGCTCATTGCCCACGAGCGACCTTCCATCTGCACTCATGGCTGCTTTGGGAGCCATTATGATTATGATGGAAATCTCACAAGCCATTACTGGGAGGCAGCGGAGGGCTCAGCGCAGACCAACTAATGGACTCATTTGTAATTGGGAGAGAGGGAAATGACTCCGCTCGCAGCGGCTTTGTCTGATGGAGCACATGCAAGACTTGACAAATGAAACGAGGGTTGTTGTCTCCGTGAACTAAACGTGCTCTGTCTCCTCCCCCCCCCCCAAACACACTCTTGTACAATCTACTCCCTTTTGTGGTTGCCAGGCATTGACTAACCTTGAAAAGCACGTCTGTTTCAACTATAGAAAGAGTGGGTGTGTGGGTGTTGGGTACGTACCCTCAGGACCCATGCAAAGTGCTGGGGGACTTGTTAAAGAATATATTTGTGAGAGGCCCTAATTGTCTTGTGGGAGGGCAAGAGGAGGTGGCACCTCCTAAATCTCGGGATTTAGGAGGTGCCACCATTGGGACTGAAACCCCGAGCCCACACACCTTCATCACATATCGCTACGTGACTATACGCACTGCTGGATGTCTGAATGAGGGGTTAGCGCTCGGCTTTGTGGGGCATTTCGTGTTTGGATTCACTTGATCTGGTCCACCCCACTCTTGAGTGTGAAACCCTTATCGATCTGCTGTCACTGCTTGACACCAAGGACACATTTCTCTCACTTCTTCACCATGCTTACAGCGTTTTTTCGGCAGCATCTGGAAAACGTCGCCTAAACAGCTTAACGGGATCACTGGCTGCTCTTGGTGCTTTTCTCGGTAGTTGGATTGAGAGTGAGATGAGAAGAATGTAAACCAACAGGGTGAAATGTGTTTATTGGAGGGGAAATTATATTGCAAAATACTGTCGCCTAAAAATAATCCATTAGTAGCTCCATGAGTCTTTAACATGTATTTCGACCTCTACACGATTTATTTATTTATTAAAAAGCCAGGTGCATTTTCTATCTTTCTGTTGATGTCAGCAAGTAATTGTTACATTATTAAAAAAACATTTCCAATATTCCGAAGTTGGCAGTGAGCCACTGCTGAAATACACGTCATACGCTGCAATTCACACTGAAGATCTTGCCAGGTATTAACCCAACAGGGGTTTTAACTGGATGTTTATACATGAAGGGGTGGGGGGGGGGGGGTATCCCCACCATCAACCTGACAGGAATGAATCAGAGAGAGGCGGGGAAAGGGGAAGGCGAGAGGGTCTCTAATAAAATAGCCCTGACCCGGGTGATCTATATGATTTATACATTAATTTGTGTGCTTGTTTAGGAGCCGGATCTGCATTATTCATGGCCACAGAGGCGCAGTAGGCGGGGACATTAGCTGGTTAACCCCGGCACAGGTTAGGCCATATTATTTTAATAGCCATGAGGGCAAGGCCCGCTCTGCTCCGTTGTGAGAGGGGGAGAGGGGGAGAGAGGGGGGGGGGGAGGGAGGTAGCTAGGGAGAGGGGACAGAGGGAGATGTATAGGGAGACAGAGAGACAGGCAGACGAGGAAGAGAGCATGTCACTTATTAACCAGAGAGCTGTTTCACATCGATGTTCACACAGGTGTGTCCAGGGCTCCATTATTCAATTAGCTCCGGTAACGGTAAACAATGTACAGGATTTTAATGCTCACAAGAGGAGGATAATTGGTAACTGGATGCCCGTTGTCTCTTGCTTGCAGTGCGGGGTTATTATTTTATTTGTCGGACGCCACCTGCCACGCGCAGATTCTCGTTTGCCGCGCTCGTAATTACTACGGGTATGGTCGCGCCACGTCACTACGAAACAGACCGCAACAGCAGCAGCTTTGACGGCGGGCGACGCGTGTCATCGTCTCCGCAGAGTAACGCTCCTGTTATTAGCGTCTCATCAGTGTCTGAGCTCACAGATAAAATGAAATAATAGAATACGTGTCAAGTCTGCGGCATCCCAACATTTCTCTCGTCCACATAGGGGGGGGGTTAACATGCAAACACCCCCGCCATGTCATTTGTAATGGAAATCTTTAGGCGCCATAACGTATCACTTAGTTTTCCCTCCGTTATCTCAGACATTCATTCGCACCCACTTAAGTCAGGACGACACGCCTTTGCCTCTCTGTTGGGGAGGGATGATTCACCGCTGGTCTCTGCTCCCAGACCCAGCCCCCGCTCTCTCTCCCCCCAGGGGACAGGGCCATAAAGGGTAAAGGGAGCCGGCGGTGGTGGTGGTGGAGGGAAGGGGGGGGTGGGTGCGACAGCTGACAATCCAGGCTTATCATCCTCCCCTCGCACCTCCTCGCTACAGGCGTGATTACCACCGACGGCTCCACCGGTTGAAAGCGGGAGCGTTGAAGCACAGTGCCGTGCTACTGGACTGTACAATGTCTTCTCATCACTCTAACACCCCCAGACTGCAGCCGTTGTTCCCGATCGCATGAGTCCACTTCCTCTCCTTCGCTTAACCATCCCCCCGTGGCCGAGGATGTCAGAGCTGTCGAAAATGGGAAGTGACATCACAGGCATCCGCCAGCCGTCGCTTGGCTCGTCACGGCGACGGCGGCCTGTCTTGGGTTCAGTCTCACCCCGCCCGCTCCCAGGCAAGCTGTGAACCAGCCCTCGTCTGTCTCCAAACCATCAAGACTTCACGGAGGGGAATGTGGGATTAACAGAATGTTTTCCCACCTTGTCATCTGACGGCAACATTTGTTCAACCACCATCTCAGAAAGAAGTGGAGTTTACTGATTTATATTTTAATTTTTTGACTGGCAGGAGATGAGGCTTGGCAAGTATAGTGTTGTGAATTATTGTGTTTGGATGCTGGTGTTGGAGCTACTACAATACTTTGCGTGGGCTTCCAGAAAGCATCTGAGGTGTAAAAGAATCAATAGCGTGGAGTGTTTGATAAAAAATCTGGAGAGATATGGGAGACATATTTATTCTGGCCAGCCAGAATATATGTATGCTCCAAGCCTCCAACTCCATATGTGTGCAGATGTATTCATCTCTGAGCACCAATTGTTCAAGGGAATGGCACAAAAGCTGCCTGCATTCCTCACTGCATCCAGCTAGAAAGAGACACTCCCTGTTCAAATCAGGGGAAAAGCTGCTCTCTCTCTCTCCAGGGTACATCTTCATCTCAGATCTGGCCCTCCGTCAGCTCATTTGGACGGAGAGACGAACCGCCTCGACAGAGAATGCTTTTGATTCTCTTTTCATTTATATGAACTGATCGGCTGTGATTAAGAGCTCGGTGTCTCATTATACTCTTTTGGAAGAGGAGCAGGGCACTGCCTCCTGCCAAAATATTTGAATGATTAGGGCCCAGGCACAGCCATGCCAAAGCGACGGGAAGCATTCACTCTCCTTATTAGATTCGCTTAAATGCTGTTGTACATCGGAGCTGCCAGTGGATGCTGCCAGGCACATGCTCTGCTTCTCTGAGCTTCTAGTGCCAATGCCAAGGCCTTATGTAGAGCCACTAGAGGCGGCTTAGAGGCCTGTTGTTCGATGCTGCCATTTGGTGGTGGTGTGTGTTTTTTTTTTTTTTCTGTATTTATTTTTTGGCCTCTTAATATAGCAAAAATGTTCACTAGAGTGGTTTTGGTTTCATCCTTCTCCCGAAGAATATACGTCAAATGAAGCGGTGTTGAGACACAGAGGAGTTTGAGAAAGTTGATACGTTTGAACCGAGGTTAAAACCACCAGAAGGCAGCTGGATGTTATTTCTTCCTCTGAGCGGTTGTTCCATTTTATGACGTGAGTAATGATGACTTCAACTTGATTTATTAATGCCAGCACACCGTCTCCATTGTTTAGCCGGGTCACATCTGTCACCATAGACGCAGTCATTTAAAGTGTTTACAACATAGAAGATCAGCCTGTGATTGTTGTCACCGAACCTGAAAGAGGGTGATTGGCGGAGTTGAGCATCATTCTATTGTTCTGTCATATTTAGGGTTGTCGAGTGAGACAGAAGAATAAAACACTGATGGCTTTGCTCAGTTCTCGAGACAACAATAGTGGCTCTATTCTCTGAAAACACCTATGAAAAGCTCAATCAGGCTCTCTGTGTGTTAGCACATTGTCAAGGAGCAAATGGATCAAATCAGTACACATTGTTCTTCAGACTGGATAATGGAGACAGATAAACCCATGACGCTGTACAGTAGACCGCTTTCTGTCCCCCCATTCAACACCTTTTGTCACAAGATGTCTGGGATACGGGGTTTTGCTCTTTTAGCCTTTCTTTCAAAAAGAAGCATTCATCAGCTACCTGTCGTTTGTGGTAAAGGTCAGTGGGTAGGAAGGATACCGAGACTCACATGGCCTATAAGCGCTGCCGGCTTCGTCCGAAACAGAAAATGGCCCCTTAAATAAACGCTGTGGGTCTGAGGAAGATGGATGAGGATCACGAGGTGTGACGTGAGGGTGCAGCGGGGTAGGCAGAAGAGGGAAGGCAATTTAACAAGGGCTGTGACTCAGGGAGGGAGGAGAAGGGGGTGTATGGTCCCCAGCCCTGCACAGAAGTGGAAAACAGTGGTCCAGACTAATGATCTGCAGCCTGATCGTTATGGCCCCCACACGGCACAGTCCCATGGCAATCAATTCCCTGGAAAGCCCCGGAGGAGAGCTGGCGGTAGATCATGGTAGCGGTGTCCAGGAAGGATGACGAAAGGCGCTGGGTACAGAGCCATGGAAAGAGAGAGTCGCGTCATCTCCATTCACTCCAATGGACCGTTTCTTTCACAACAATGGCAGATGGTGTAGCCTCAAAACATTTCACGGAAGTTAGCCTAAATACTAAAAGTACCCTTTAAATTATATTTTAAATGTAAGTCGGTGCATTTATTGACTACTAATTACCAAAAAATTTAGTTATACTGTATATCTGTATATATTTATATCTATTCATTTTGTCATGTGACCGCTGAAAATGTCAAACTTCCATTGGCATAACTCTCTGTTTCCATGGCTCTGGCTGGGTATAAAGAGGACACAGCGAGCGACGAAAGGAGGAGTGGTTTTGATGCAGGGATACAAAGAGCACGATGCTGAGACCACACTGCCCCCAACCCCGCCCACCCCAGCCCCCACCCCGCCACGAAAGCAAATCAATCAATCTGGTGGTTCCAGACCCTTGCTTCTTAGCGGTACCCCGCCCCTGTAGATGGGGTCTTGAGGCTGCTCTTTGGTGTAGTGTTCTCAACTTGATTTATATCATCTAGCAAAGACACATCAATCCGAATATGAATCTAATAAAATCGTTGGTGTAGAGGGGAGCTGTGTGCCTGTGTGTGTCTGTGTGTGTGTGTGCGTGTGTGTGTGTGTCTGTGCGGATGGGGGTATATAAGTCATAAGAAACACATCATGATTAAAGAAGGCATTGATCTAGAAGGGTCCAATGATGATGCATGCTACAACTCTCCAGGAAGCATTCAACGTGACTGAAGGCTGCTGAAAATGCAAAGAATCTTTATTTCGCTTTACCATGGAGGTTGGTTATTGTCAACTTGTTAATCGAGACAACTTTATTTGATATCACATTCATTAATATAAGATGAGAAGGAGTGTGCTATGGTGTGATGAAAGAAACCCCTACACATTTTTAAATGTATAATAATTATATTTTCTATGCCAAAAAGAAGATTACACCACAAGTGCAGTAGCTTATTGAGATTCAAACAATAGTGATACATTAAGGTGTTATCATACAATCTATTGTAGCTGTTAATTTACTTGTTTTTCTGGAGATGAGGTTGTTGATGGTAGTTAGCCTAGAGCGACCATTGCCGTTACCTGGGTACTGTTTCTGTTGTTGTTCAGTGAAAAAACTACAACCAGTGACAAAAACATGGTTCTAAAATACCATGGTTGGATTGGGTGTCAGAACCTCAAATTATGGGGTTGAGTTCAGCTGTTGTTTAAAGTGCTACATAGATCAAGATGACTAATTATGGTTTATTGAAAAATAAATGGTGTTGAAGACCCAGTATATCATGGGGGGCTTGTTTTGGACAGGTAGCTGCAGGAATGGCCAGACCCTGCAGGCATACTTTGACAGGTGCGCTGACAATTAGTCAGGCCACAACTAAATGACGACAGCCGTATGGAAATCCTGCTCCCTCAGGCTGCGGTGGCGTTGGTGTCAGCAGCCACAAATGCAACCAGTCCCCTTTTTGCTCAGTTCTTTCCCCCTTCTCCTCCCGCCTCCCACCGCTCTCCCCTCTTCATTATGCAGGCAGCCTGACGCTGCTTGACAGGATGTGTTCTATCTGCAACCCCCAGCCGCACACACACACACACACACTCTGCGTATCGTCACATCGCTGGCAGCCTAACCCCACTGTTGCCTTCCGCGTAGAGGTAGCAAGGAAATGAGGGTGCCACTATCTGAAGAAAGGAGAGAGAGAGAGAGAGAGATGTAGGGAGGGAGGGGGAGAGGGAGAGAGACCGACCGACCCCAGAGTACCTCTGTAGATGTTTTGACACTGGAGGTGGAGCGTCTGTTGGCAGGGCTGACACACAGGACTTGTGGGCTACCGCTAATTAGCTTGCCACGGTGCGATTTTCCACATCTACGCGCATTATAAAGTTTAGCAGACGATGACTGCTAATGTGTTGTTCTGCTGAAGCTGTAGCTGGCATATTGATTGGCTCAAGATGGTAAAATGTAACTTTTAATTGTTGAAGACTGGGGAAAACCGCCCATTGACTTTGCTGTCTGCGAATGTGTAAATAGCTTTGCCTGGCATTATTGTCCTCACAAACACAGCTACTAAGATAGGTCTCCGGAGACTTGTAAATGAGCTTAGCAAAGAAGCAAACGATTTTAAGGGTGAGCTTCGGTAAGAAAGCTACAGGCCTGAAAACACATCATAGCTAATTTGTAGGTTAATGCTTTTCTTTGTGTGCTTACTTGCCTGGTTACGGTAAACCGGTTCTTTCTAGATGATTACAGTAGAGGTGCACATACTGAGTAGAGTAGTCGACAATGTCAACAAAACCCTGTGTGCTGACTAGCGGCATTAGCAAGTGACTTTAGATGGAGAATTGTAAACTAAATACCATGAGTAAAATGATACCCAAATTTGAGCGCATGTACTGTAATTGCCCTTTACATTTTGGGAACAAGCCATTTGCATTGTTATCTGCTGTAAAACCTGTTCAGTTATTATTACCACTGGTGCTGATTAGGCGTGATGTTAAATCAACAGCCTGGCGTTCTGTCGGTCGTCTCCTAATGAGAGCGGTTTGAGATTCACCAGCGACAGGCCGCCATCCCCTGGACCTGTCTCCGGTCTGTCTCTCCTTGTGCGTGTAACTGTCAGTCGGCGGTTGATGTTTGTTTATTTATTTGTTTGTTTGTTTATATATTTATTTCGTCCTCTGCCTCCCTGTGCTGTCTGCGTTTGATTCCGATTCCCTGGGGTGTTTAAAAAAGCGACTCGAGTTTTTTGTGACAATCAGCCGCTCTAGCCCTTTTGAGCAGAAGGTTTGATTTAATCTCCAGGCTGTCATATATTATTCTGCAGCGTCGGCTGTCCCTGTGAGCCCTCAGATATCTCTCTCTCTCTCTCTCTCTCTCTCTCTCTCTCTCTCTCTCTCTCTCTCCCCTTTCTCCCTCTGTTATGTCTAAATCCTCTATACAAATCGCTGTGTTTCTGCTCTCCCAGCGGGGCCTATTACTGCCTGTGGGGCATTAAAGATCATTAATAGTGCTGTCAGACAGAGAGAGGAGAGGAGTGTGTGTGTGTGTGTGTGTGTGTGTGTGTGTGTGTGTGTGTGGGGAGGCGGGAGGGAGATTGTGATATTGAATGTGATGATATTGTTATGTCATATTTTCAAC
>JAODUH010000006.1:3102061-3112765 GCA_027564835.1 Typhlichthys subterraneus
CCCCCCCCCCCCCCCCCCCCCCCCCCCCCCCCCCCCCCCCCCCCCCCCCCCCCCCCCCCCCCCCCCCCCCCGCAAGGCAGTGAGTTGCTTAGCTGTTCATGAATGGGAAATTAATACATCTGCTTCATTAATGCTGCCTCGTGTTTGATGTTTGCTAGCTGGCAACTTTAATGATGTAGGTTTGAGCCGACGGGGCGCTTGACTAAATGTGATTCTTCCAATTAAGTAGTCAGGGTTCTTTTCTTTAGGGAGCGTGGGGAAGAGAGAGAGAGGGAGAAGGCGCTGCTTAATTATGGCCCCTTTATTTTTTCTCTCTCCTTCTTGTCTGTCGCTGTACGTCTCTCCATCTCTGTTTGCATGTTGTCTCCTTCAGTCACTGCCTGTCAGCGCTTGATTGCGGCGACGCGCATCAGGCCTGGCCTTCGGCAAGTTGTTTACCGTTCGCTAATCACTGAGAAATATTTTAATCAGCTCCCGCAAACCGTCTTAATCATTAACATTAGCGATCCATGTATGTTAATTGCCATACAGCTCAAGGTGATGATAGTCAATCTTAAGTGCAAATGATGAAATTGAGGAAATTAGCGGCCGGTGTTGGAGACGTGAGCCGATGCATCTTAATCACAGCCTTGGATACACAGCCTCGGGGCAACATGAAAGACTCTTATGTAGTCTGGATGTGTGCCATGTTTTTTATCTCATAAATATAGTATATCAGTTACATGAAGCAAACCGCCACAGGACGTCACATGAGATTTCTACAGTGCATGTTGAGATGCCGTGTGCATGGTGCTCAATGTCTGACTCTATGTCCGACATGTCCATATACTGTGTAAATATACATGAGTCTTATTCACTACACCTATAGGCTAACTAAAGCTGTTTATTTAAAGGTACAGTCCGCTATTGCAAGCTAAATGTAAGCTAATACGCTTTATGTCAAATTCAGCAAATATCTCCTCGCATTTCGCTAGCTTATCGTTCTCTAATCCGATACTTCCACACAGCCATGTAAGTAGGAACATAAACAAAGTGGCGAACACCGCTCATATAAACAAAGCCGCAGTGCTACGCTTTGCTTCACAATGTGTTTCTGTGAGGCGGAGGAACGCGGACCAATACTGTTTTGATTCGAGCTCGAAGTTGGCAAGAGTGACTGACCATGCCTTTAAGTGCATAAGCTATGCTTGTCTCACAAAATGAAGAAAATGTTTAGTTGGACATGCATGCCCATTAGAATGGGCTTATGCAATGTAGGTTGGTTTTTGTATTTGTTTTGTCAGAAACAATCAATGTGATTGGAGAAGATGGGGAAATACTACCAATAGTCTTTATAATACTAAATAATATGTCATTCTACCAATTCAATATAACATAACATGTACTTTACGGGAACAGGACGGCCGGCAGCTGGTTGGTCTGTCAGGGTGGGTTTCTATGGGGTCATAGAGCACATGCTCGTACAGGGACAGATACTGTAGGTGAGATCTACAATACATGAAGGCAAAGGCAGCTGTGGCAACCACCAAGAAAGCGGAGCGTGTCTGCAGACTCCAGCTGTAGTCCTACGCCGGCAAAGGCTAACTTCTGTAAGAGCATACACTATACAATGGAATGGAATAAATAAATAAATACAAATAAATAATACAAAGGCATCACCCAAAACATCGTAGTGATTGAGGCCTCATGGACTGCAAAACATTGTGCGGTTAAACCGTCAATATTAAATTGGCAGCTAAGTCCAGTGTGCCAAAAGGAACAAGCTAGCTAGGCGTAGCGCACACATAAATACTGTACGTAGATCGAGCCATCTTCCTTGCCCAGCTTTGTAATAATGCCAACCTGTAGGGGAGCCTGTCTGTTTCTGCAGCAGTGACAGGGTTACACCCCCCACCCCACCCACCGGCCCTCCATGCAGTGAGAAGTGATGTTGTCCTGCCGCCTGCAGGTGACAACCCCCAGTAGGTCATCCCAGACAGACACAGTCCATCTGGTCATGTTCACCATTCAGTCCATTATTCAGCTCACTGATCACCAGACTCTGCCCTCTAGGGAGGCTTTGGCTGGGATAGAGAGGGGGGGGCATCTGAGGGTTGGGCCGGAGGCTCCTGCAGACCAGGGTAATGACAACGCTAGTCCGCTCATCTACCCTTCCTTTGATGCTCCTGCCAGGCTCCGTTGAATCTAAATACATGCCCAGAAACGTGTTTAAATTGTACTGGGATCCGCATTAAAGTTAATTATGTAGTAGTGACATACTACTTGTATTTATATTTTAATCTTTTTTTTTTTTACTTTCAGTCTGGCCTATATTTAATTGTATGGGTGTAAGGATTTGTTTATGGCGTTAATACAAACTAACTGAACTGTACTATAACTGACATCAATTTGACCAATCCCAAGCCCCGCCTCTTTTCACTTGTCATCCAATAACATTTAGGCTTATTTATTTATCCGACAAACTTTGTCAACTGTCTGTTTTCCTTGCAGAGAGAAAATAGGTTCCAACGGATGGCACTTCCCCGTTTGATTTTTGGAAGGAGGGGGGCTACTTTATTACCCTTTATGCAGGTCAGAACAACCCAGCGTTCAATACAAGCCAATGGGGCGGTACACATACTTCGCCATAGTATTGCCCATAATTTATCTCTGGGGGCTATAATAAATATTTTGAGTATATAACATTAATTCCCAAGTACCTTCGATCAATCTGAGGCCACAAGGGTATTTCTGCATCAAACTGTTTTTAGATAAATGTACTTTGTTTCAGGCCATGCACGATATATTAAGGTGTCTGGGCGCTGCTTACGTCAGCTTCCACAGCAAAATGCCACTGGTGACACGCCCACTTAAAGTTAAAGTCTACTAGGCTATTACAAGCTAATTGTAAGCTAATATACATTTTGTCAAATTCACAAAAAATCTCCTCGCATTTTGCTATCTTACTCTATCTTACTTATCTTACTTTATCTGTGCATGTTGAAAAAATAAGAGAAAGCTTGTTGGTATTTAAATTAAAAACAAAGCAAAGTATTTATTAAAGGGATAGCCACTCATTCTGGAGAAAGCTTGTTGATATTTTAATTATATCAAAACAAAAACACTTCTCCCTTGAATGCGATAGGGTGCTCTCTCAGAAGCTCCACCCCCACACGTTGGAATGCATTGCCATGGCTAGGATAGTGTTGTGTGGTGCGGTCTGCATCAATTTGTTTGTGTTCCCGAGAGCCACAGCCTGTGTAGAAATGCCGAATTATGGACTGGACCAGGATTACAGCAAAAGTGTATTACAGCATTTTACAATCTAATCTCAGACTATTACCTTGTGAAGAGCGCCAAATCTAGAGATGCTCTAAATTGCCGTAAAACAAGGTTTTGTGTGTGTGTGTGTGTGTGTGCGTGCATGTGCCTGTGTGTGTGTGTGCGTGTGCCTGTGTGTGTGTGCGCGTGTGTGTGTGAGGTAAACTCAAGCCGGGATAAAAAGCTCAACGCGCGGGAAAGCGAGAGAGCCGCTTTGCGTGTTTACTGTTTGACAGGACGAAGGCGGGTAGTCAGACTCCTCTTCGTCCACAGGAGAGCTCCCGCTCGACGCTGATGTAGCCCCCCACCCCCCCTTCCCACCCGCGTAGAGAACGCTGCCATCTGCTACAACCTGTTGGCTTGTTTGTTTTCCAGAGCAAACAGCAAATCACTCCTGTTTCCTGTTCCTGCTTTTTACCATATGCTGCCGCATGTGTAACAGAGCACCACATGTATATTAATGAAGTCAACCGAAGAGGCGGGCATGGCCATGCATCTGCCGAAGGGGTGGGTAGGGGGGTTCTAGACACGCAGCAGCCGGCGGATGATTCATGGCGATGCCACCCTAGAACCTGTCACCATGGTCAGCTTTCCATGTAGGTGACACAATTATATGATCTGTGTACCGGGCTGGAATGGAATACTTGCTCCCATATGTAGTGTACTGTAGGTCATTGAGTTAAGATTGACGTTTTTGAGAAACATTACTAATGTCTTTCTTGTAAGAAATATACTTATTTTATTTAAGTACTGTATATTTGCTCTCCGGCTAAATATGCCACCAGTTATTTTTATATACTGTATAAATTGTATAAAAAATACATTTGAAAGAACTATGGAAGGACATACATTAATAAATACATAAATACATTCATTATACCACCATGTCCTTTAATATGATAAATGAAAATAATGAATTCCCTTAAAGACACTGGTTTCTTGAATTATATGCACTAAAATTGCATGTACATATTACTATATGTTGTACTGATTCTGTTTATTTGTGTTGTGGGTTGCATGCAATTACACTTGTGGTTCTACTGAGAGGCACTTAATTAGATTTGTCAATCAGAATAGCACAAACACACAAATGTGCTGAAGCATGAGGTTGCATATTGGCTTGGACACACTGCGATTGCAAGCTACATTAAAAGCTATTTCTCTATTTCTCAGCCCTACACTCCACTGTAACGCATCTTTAATGCGTCTGTCTGTGCGTGGTTTTGTTTTTCACGCGGCGGCCCTCTCCTGTGAGGTATTTGACGAGGCTTTCCCGTCCTGTCCGCTCCAATAAAGTCTGCCGCCAGGAAGCCGAGACGCAGGCTCCCCGGGCCTTCGCGAGCCAACGTCGGACCCACGCGTCGACGTCTCTGGCTCTGTGTCATGTATGATTTAGGCTGCTTTGTACACACCTGCAGGAATGTTCTGTAGCAGATGATGTGCAACACACACAAGTACAAAAACCTGGCAGGGCTTAACCCTCGCACCTTGGCAGAGGGGGGGTGAGAGAGAGAGAGAGCTGTGTCTATCTCGAGGTCTGCTCCCAGGCCTTGGATGATCAGAACAATAAGGGAATTGGCTTGGCAGGTATTTTTCGGCAGCCAATGTTACCACCCCTCAAGCTCCATCACGAGTTGATGCCTCCCTCCCACCTCAGCAGTTTAGTTGAAGGCTACGTTGTGATCAAGCCCGGTTGTTGGTCTAGTGTATACCCCCACTGCTCAGACAGACTGTGAGGCAAGCTGCATGCATGCCTCACAGTCTGTAAGCTGCTGACCTTTTGTTAGCCTGACTGGTTGCTTTATCCTCGTTCTTATTTCTTTTTTTTTTAACACAATGTTCTCGCTGACATCTCCATTGGAAATACTGCCTGTTGCGTGTTGACTCGAGCGCTGAAAGCTGAAAGCGTTGAATGTGTTGCATCATTGGTTTCTATATTCTATATTATTAAGTCTTTGGCAGGCATACCGATGGGCAACGATGACTGTGTGGTCCCAATATATGGCACATGGCTTGACTGTTTTCGACATGTATCAGTATTTTAAGGAGAGGGTGTTTCATCGCACGGCACCACACGATAGACATTAGCGGGTCAGAAGTGTCACACCAGAACCTCAAGTGTGACCCGTATGGGTCAATCCACTTGAGTGGAAGCCCGTAGGCTGTCAGTGACAGATAGATAGCTTTGCCCTGCAACCTTGAGGAGGGGCATCGCACCCCCCCTCCACCCACCACGCAGTGAACCAGGCCACATGGTGGGGCCCAGGGGTCACGGGGAACCGGCCCAGCAGACACTTACGACACCCCCGCTGTCGTGACCCGGTGGCATATTTGGTCCGCGCCACATTAGCAACTGGTGCCGTCGGCAGCAAAGAGTCGTGCTGGAACAAAAGAACGGCATATTGTGCTAATTGTGGTTTCACTATATTTAACGTTTTGCATTAGTGATAACCCTAAAGTGCCGTCATCTTCTTATCATATTTTTGGTTTGGTTAGGTATGTGTACCCATATCAGTGCCGCCTCAATGTCAGGTTTACATTTTGAAAGATTTACGTGAGAGAGAGAGAAAAAAGAGAAATGCTGCTCTTATAATCAAAACAATTTCTCAACTCATACACACCCGCAGGTGCGGATGATTTCGGGAAACTCTAAACATATTTTTCCTTATTCACTTTAGTCGCGGAATTTGTCAACAATTATGATGAAAATTGTCACAGCAGTGCTGCTCAGTGGCACACGGCATCGTCGCATAAAAACGAGGTGTGCTCTACAAGGCCTCCACTATCAGTGTGGTAACGGCTCTTTAGGTAGCCCAGGTGGTTCTCTCCAGTGTCATTCTAATAATAGTGCTATGTTTTTAGATGTAATCTCCCTGAAGCTTCTTGCCGCGCCTCACCTCCACACACACACGCACACACTTCCACGTGCACGCGCTCATGCACGTGCACACGTCGTCACCGCTGCTTTGACAAGACGAGCGGGATAATAACCAGGCACCGGCTGATGCGTGATCCAAGGCTTCGACCCCGCCTGACCCCGAGGCACAGCCTTAGCAGCCTGTTTACATTGTGCAAACTGACACAAGCGTTCTCCTTTCTCACGTTCTTTTGCCATCTCTCTCTCTCTCTCTCCCTCCCCCCTCCCTCCTCTCTCTCTCTCTCATCTCTCTCTCTCTCTCTCTCTCTTCCTGCCCCCTCCCTCCTCTCTATCTCTCTCATCTCTCTCTTTCTCTCTCCTGGAAGCCGTGGGGGCGGGGAGGGTCTTTTGGCCGGGCATGCTGAGAGGATAGCAGCCCATTTGTATTCCGCACATGCTCCGAGACATTAGGAGGGCATCAAAGTGCAAATATGAGTCAGACAGCTCTCGTAATGAAGGAATCGAGGCGCATTATGAAATAAGTGGAGGTGCCAAACGAAGAGAGACGCGGCGCAGGCCGCTTTGAATTCCAATTACAGGGGCCGACGGAGAGCGCAGTGCCGCTTCTGAAAGCCTCCCCGGGCGTCTCGTGGGCCCCCCGCAAAGCCTGGAGGCCGAGTCTCCGTTAAAGGTCAGCCTTAGTGGAGGCCGGCGAGACCACAGAAAAAAAAAAAACCCAGATATTGGCTCATCACTCCTCAAAGAGACACGTCTGTCCTTGCTATTCCTTTATTATACCCCCCGCCCGGCCCCTCACCCACCCCAGACAGATCTCGATAGCCGCCGCGTGGACCGGGTGGTGTGGGTGAACGGGAGGGGCTGCGGCCACTATTGAGGAGAGTGGATTATCTCGTGAAGGGAAATCAATTAGAATGCTACGGTGGACTGTGGACATTTATCCATTTAGCGTGACCATTATTGAGTTTCCATGATGGGCTTTGACTCTCATGGTGAGGGAGAGATCAGAGTAAATGGCGATTGTTCCGCACTCCTTCCAACGTGTTACCCGCCGCACTCAATGAGAGATACTTCATCAAACCAGATAGGGCCCTGCGGCCTGCCATAGATGTGTGTGAGGGGGTGGAGAGTGGGGTGTTGACAGGCCATTGAGGGTTGAAGGCTGAAGGGAAAGAGAGGGAGAATTGGGAGTGGGAAGAGTTGTGTGTGTGTGTGTGTGTGGAAGGGGGGGGGGGGGTCACAGATGTCCAGCCCTTTGAAAGAAAATTAAACAAGTACCTCATTAGCCAATGCTCCAATGCTCCAATGCTCCCTGGAGGTGTCCAAGGAGCCAGGGCTTTTTTTTTTTAATGAGCTGGGAACTTGAACGCTGCCAAAAGTTTACCCCGGCCGTGCCTTTCCCCGTCGGGACCACTGGGAAGAGCCGTGCCCTCCCACCCTCCCTCCCCCACACCCCACACCGCCGACCCCCGTTCGCCTCACCCTCATGGCCCTCCTCTGCCATTGAGGGCCACTCATGCAGGGCAGAGAGAGGCACCGCACTGCTCCAGTGCCTTTCAGCGCCGAGGGAAGAGGATAATGCTGTTTTTGTACGACGCATCCAGAGGAATTACGTGTGCTAATTTGATTAGGGGGAGATTTGATTAGCTGGAAAATGAGGGCTTTGCTTAGACTTTCACACGCTTAATTTATCCCTCGCAACGCAGACGCAACGTTGTGTCATGAAACTCAGAAGGCATATGAGAGGGCCCATTCAGTAGTGAGATGGCCCTTTCAGACGCAACAATATCGAGGACTGCCACGGTTCATATTGGGATAATCAGTTTAGAGCTTTTTGCCTGGCCTCAGAATACAAATTGCATTTGGCATTACCAGTGAAAAGGTTCAAAGGATAATGAGATTAATGTAGTAGGGAATATAAATGGAACCAGAAGCTGCAAAACTATTGATATTGTAGCATGACGCTGTTATTGTTTGTTTTTTTTTACCCGCGTATCTGTTATGTGTACGCGATTATGACTGCGGTTGCTAGGGTGATTATGATGCTGCCGCAGCACGGGATGTCAATCAAAGGCGCTGTGTGTCAAACACAAATATTACTCTACCGTATAGCTCCCTCCTCAGCGCATGGCGTGCATGTGCAAAGTGTAAGGGGCCATTATTCTGCCATTGCTTTGAATTCACTTGGCGGTTTTCGCTTGTCTCTCTGATCCCTTTGTGTATCCTGGAAAGGCCACGGGGACCAGAGGAGCTGAATGCTTTGCTTTTGCTCCTTTTAACATGCAGCCATGAAGGTCATATTACCACTCGCTGATGATTACATTTGAATGGAAAGCGACTTCTTCTGGGAGAGAGGTGAGAAAGGAAAAAATAAATAAAAAAAAGAGGCGTGGGCCGACTCGCTCTTATTATATTTCCTGATCAGAAGCTCCATGAAGCGACCTTCTCCTTGTTCTGGATCAGCACTGGCGGCAGATCTCTATTTGGAAAAAATAGCTCTTCTATATTTTACTGCGGGTTGCCTTTTAAAAAGGCAACCTACAGAATACAGTACATCCACGACACAGTGAAGGTCCTCGTTGTGTGAGAACTAGGGGTGGACGATATGGCCCAAATTTATATCGCGATATATTTAATGATTGCGGTCGATACGGTATAATTCCGATATGGATATGAACAATAAAGGCCTCAGAATATCTGCTAAGGACACCCACAACGGAGTACTTAAAAACTTAAAAACAAAAAAATGCATTTGCCAAGTCTATGAAACAATAATATTTTAGAATGAATGTTCACCTTTTAGCAAGTGTCAGTAACATTATGTTGTGCGTGTCCAATGAATTAGAAGTGCCACAGAAAACATTACAGACTGTGTACAAATATTTGGCACCTGAAAACAGCCCACACTGCTTTGCACTGGCTGTATTGCAAGTCATCACGCACGTAGTTTCTATTCTGTTCACCTTGAATACAGCTGGCAGGGCTGCACTGACTTTATTCAGCCAAAAATATGGGAGCAAAGTCGAAATTCAAACCGAGCATAACCCTTATGCAATTATACTGTACACCTTTAGTATTTTGTTTTCATTGTATGTTAATCTCTATAGTATTATGTCTGAATGGCTTGGTTTGTGACAAAGGAGAGATAATTAGGCCTGCATTATCAGGTTTGACCTATCATAAAATATCTGCCGAAGTAGATTCGCTCAATTGTGACATGGTCACATACGGTATATTGTATTTTTTCTACACTTTTTCTCTATTCATGTCAAAACGTCTCCATATTTAATGTGGAGGTATTCAAGGTAGAGAAGACAACCAGCATAACTAGGCTAGAATATAGAAATTTGAGCAAACCAAATTTTGATTGGAATATATCTTTAAAAGTTAGGCTATACAGATATATTATTATAACTTCCTATTAAGATTAATAGCCATATAAAAGATGCATAATTTTACTGTACTATAGAGATCGTAATATTGTGACGGCATACAATGTAGCTTCACGTGAGAGTACAGTAAACACAGGTCTAGAGCACAGTTTTAAAGCTGGCTAGCGGAGTGATCGCACAGCCACCTCTAACCATACAAGCATGAATCGTTCGCTGGCATTTTTTCCACCAGTTTTGTTAGTGTCTTGCCTGTTAGATTTAGCTAGCTGTGATGACGAGGTGTGTTCAGCTCCGAGACCCGATTTGAACAGCTAAACACACTTTTCAACGCACATGGATGGAGTGTAGTTATGGCATCTAACAATAAACACAATTACGCACTCACCCTGTTGGAAGTGGAACCACGTTGGGAACAGGTATCCAGTGCAGGCCGCATGATTGTCCTTGTGCACGGGAATTTCATAACAATGCGCAACTGAGCATATTAGATCTGCGAACGTAGTGGCTAGAAGTCACTCGCACAAAGTGGGCCTACATTTTATTTCATGTTTGCACACCAAGATTTTTTTGTTGCATTTGCGAGTGAAATGGTCGCACTGTAAGAGACCTGCGAGCTGACTGCTGCGCCCGTCATTCAGTGACAAATGTATAGCTTATCGAAATACCGGAAATGAGTGTAAAAGTCATATCACCGTTATTGTACAAGTTCATATCGCGATATATATTGAATTACTCCATTGCTATGCGTTGCATTCTATCTATTCATATTCCTTCGACATCTCTCACAAGTGGAGGCTTGGAGTTGGGATGTTGCAGGAGAATACTGGAGGGTGGAGAACACAGATGATCGAGGGACAGGCTGGAGGGACGGAGAGAGAGAGCGAGAGAAAGGAGTGGGGAGCCCTGCGCAGATGAGCTGTCTCCTGTTGGTCTCCCCGCACTCCGTCATCTCCATCTGTTCATCCTGCTTTTAATTAAATCTACCGAGATGCGGGTTTCTCCCTCTAGTGCCACCCATACACCCCTCTCTCTCTCACTCTCTTTCCCTCCCTCTCCCCCTTCCTCTCTCCAACTAGTCTCTATCTCTCCCCCTTCTTTTCTCTCTCTCTCTCTCTCTCTCTCTCTCTCTCTCCCCCC
>JAODUH010000006.1:3114242-3137407 GCA_027564835.1 Typhlichthys subterraneus
CCCCCCCCCCCCCCCCCCCCCCCCTCTCTCTCTATCTCCCCCCTTGCTAGCTCTCTCGCGTCCAGTCTTGGAGCTCAGGTGGATCACATGGTCCACCTCAGAGCCAGCTGCTAATGAGAACCAGCCAGAGTGATGCAGGGCCTTTGCCAGCCATTATGAGCTGTTAATGAGGAGGCTTCTGGAAGAGGCCCTGGCCCAGACCCTAGCCCATCACATGGTGCAGAGCGCCTTTAATCGCTCCGCGTGCGCACGCACGCACGCACACACGCACGCACGCACACACACAGACGTTTTGCTGTACATGCATGCGTATTGTGTGCTCACAACAGCGGAGCTATACCCTTAAATTAAATCACCCTGCTGTCCGCCCCAGACACACCCTATTTACACGCGGCACAGTGTAACAGAGTGGCGGCTCATTTTAATGAGCTATTTCCCAGGAGACGGGCTCATCATATTTAGATGGCTGACCCCCACACAGCCTTGTGCAGGAGACCTCTATTCTTCACAATTGACATGTCCCGGGCGGACTACTCCCCTATCACCATAATGGCTTTCACATCCAGTACATTTCCCCAGGCCAAAGCCCCTGTCAGCCATTACCATTCGCCTCACCTGCTCTTGGCTGGCAAATAGGTGCCTGCTGAACATATTGGCGGTGTGACGGAAAGGGCAGCTTGCAAGAGTGCTGTCAGCACATTTCCTCTTCTTCACCGGCTTGGCGTGTGAGCTGGAGGGCTGAGCCGGGTGCCACTGTGAGGCAATTCCCCAGCTCTCTCTGTGCCTTCCTCTAATCGAAGCACAACCCTTAACAGGCGGGAGGATTAGGCAAGGGTGCCCCCGGTCCACGTTTGGCAACCCTCCTGCTTATTGTTATCTCTCCAAAGCACGTCGCCTGCCAAGGCAAGGCAATGAATATTCAGGGTTTCTTTCTTTCTTTTTGTTTTTATTTTTTCTCGACGACGTGGCACCGCTCCATCTTGCTTTGTTTGTTATGCTTTTACAGTTGGCTCTTTGCGTCTTAGCTTTTTCAGTTTCATGTTTATTTAACATCGTCTCACCTTTACTGGTTACATCCAGTGCATTACGTACGGTGGAGTCCATACTCTTCCCCTGAGAGTTGTGTGTGTGCGCGTGCGTGTGTGCGTGCGCGCGTCCGTACGTACGTGCGTGCGTCTCCTCCTGCGTCTCCCCGGCCTACCGTGCGCCAGCAAGCCCTTGTGCTGTGGAGAGGCTGCCGCTCACTTTGCGCCGAAGCGCCTATCACTTAATTTGCACGGTGGCAAAGTGTGACGCCACTTAAGGCGCGTAAACGCTCCTAACAGCTTGCCGCTCGCGCAGCAGATAAGGGACGGGGGGGGGGGGTGGGCAGGTTGCTAGCGGCACCTCGGGTTAAAAACAGCCGTGTCGCACCTCCTCTCTCCCCAGCTGAAGCCACACTTCCCACGGCGGGTGAGAAAGCAGACACTGTGGCTTTATGGGGTGTCGCTCCCTGGTGTAAGCGACACTGTAATATTCCCCCTCTCTGTTGAAAGACACTTCATTGGAGTTAAGAGTATTATATAGATTTACATTTACAATGTATGTTACCACTAGATGAATATTTGATCTAATTTCTTTTTTTGTTTAACTGTGTTGTGTATATAGTGTGTGTGTATGCATATCCCGTCTTAAGCTGGGTGTACATCGTGTGAATTTGTGGCCGTTTTTGGCCGATCTCTGAGCTGCACAAGCTATTAAGAGTCGGTCTGACATACGGCTTGTCGGGCGTCGTTTGCCATGCAGTGTACAAGGGGTTGCGATTAACTGCTCCCGACCGTCAGACGTACAACCCGATGAATTTCTGACAATGGCCAACATTTTGGTCGGCTGTCGTCAGATTCTCGAACAGTTGAAGCAGAGCCACGAGTCGATTTCCCAAAATCCAGTGCCCTTTTCCATCACTAAGTGTGTGAAAGCGCTCAGGTGATATGGACAGTAGGCCTATTTGGAGGCTGGCTGGTCGAGCAGTGGCAACAGCCTTGCTTGTAGACTATAGACGGCGTACAATAGGCTATTATTAACGGCATTGTTAGGGAGTGCAGGAACACATTTTTACTGTTACTGTAATCACGTAATTACAAATACTGTACATCTTTGAACTTTGAATGTTTAACTTTCATCTAACAAAAAAGGTCAAATTCTTCTCTGCTTAACCTCTCCCTGCCTTGGAGGAGCTTCTGCCGGCACTGACAGTCTTATTTTACTCGTACAGTGTCACACTGTACGAGCAGTCAGGACTGCTCACACTGTTTGGACCGTTTGGACAGGCAATTTGATCGTACAATCGGCCGCTATCATTTTAGTCGCAAAGTGTATGCCTACCTTTACAGAGATAGGTGTATTGCTCATTCCAAAATCAAAGCAAAAGATCTGAAACATTTGTAGCCAAAGCGTTGGTGTTGCCCCGGGCCCTCTAGTAACACTATGCATATAACAGTATGCCACTATCTACTACACCTGTCCTGCTGTGCCCTTGACATAGCCAGATGTATCTGCGTAGACTAAACAGGACTAAAGCGGTACTGCTCTGCTCCCAGGTGCATTAATCCCCTAGCAAACTCCATTAAATTGCTCATACCAGCACTTTGTGTTGAGATCAAATCGTATCAAACTAACTCTCATCTTACATGTCTTATATACTTGTCCTTTTGCCATTGGAAATGTTAGTTTTTCACCATAGACTGGTGGGTTTGTTTAAAGTGTGAACAGTGATTTGTTCACGAAAAGGAAGTGGATGGTGTTAAAACACTGCAGACTTTTTAGTTATGACACTATATATATGTATGTGTGTGTTTTAAAAATGCTCATCGGTGCTAGCTCCGGAGCTCCACCTCCAGCATTGGACTTGCATTGCCGAGGCGCACCACTTTGATTGTGTTTCCAATTACAGAGCCTGACACACAGAGGCTGTGTGGAAACACCACCTTTTGTTAAAAGAGCACAGATAGAACAGATGCTGGACTGTGAGGAGACATTACATTTAATTACATTTGTCAAAAGGTGTATTAGATTGGAATCGCTTCCCCTACCTTTAATGGCTGGGAGTGATACTAAGCAAGGTTAGTTATATTTCTATACTGTGCTGTTATGTGAAAAGTCTGTGAAGGGGCCACTTATGCAATGGCATTCAACTCTTTGTTTCTGACTTTTGTTTAGTTTTCTTCTCTCTCTTTCAAAATGGATAATTAACAACAACAGCAGTGTGAACCCCAAACCCAGCCCCATTACAGCTTCAAAGCTTCCCAACATCCAAAGGAGCTCAGCCATAAAGCTTCAGTGGTGTGTCTGGCCAGACTTGGATACTCACACACACACACACACACACACACACACAGACACACCGAGAATCATTGATTCCTCAGTCAATTGTTCTAGTCTAGTCGTCGGGAAAAGCTTTTGCCTTTTCCGTCAGTGAGACAGCGTTTGTGTCCTGTGTGTGTGTGTATGTGTGCGTGCGCACATGTGCGTTCCTCTGTGTAAATGAGTTCCAGCTAGATTTAGTGGAGGGTTTAAGTACGAGGCCGAGCTGAGCCCACGGCACAGCCTGAACAGGTTGAGTTTCAAAGGGGCTTATCGGGGGAATTAGGCAAGCCTTTGGAGTTTGAGCGTAGCCTAATTCCTGGTGACCTTTCTCTGGCTCGGGTTTGACTTTTTGTGGTGATCAGCAAGTGCTCTAACAAGCTTTTCCGTCTATGTGGCTGGGGATTACTGTGGAACAGCCGTACTCTCCCCTGCACTCACAAGGAGCCATCTGTGGGAGGGAGGGAGGGAGAGGGGGGGAGAGAGAGAGAGAGACACTTTAGAGAGGGGAAGAGTGAGGGAAAGTAGGCTGTAGCCTGAAGGGGCATTGTCATGCCTGGCTCTGTGTTACTGAGGATTCTGCGCTTGTCAAAGCCTCCTTTTGTGACAAATTGGAATGTTTTGTTCCCACCATTTTTACCTGCCAGGCAGCAGTGACAGTTTCAGATGATTACTCAAGCCTTCATGGACATTTGAATATTTTTTTCTTTTTCTTTTTGGAAAGAGGGTGCAGGGGGTGGGGACTTGATGTTTTGCTTGTTTTCTGTTCGCTGGAGTATCCCTTTGATACTTGCTTTGTATAGGATTATCAAAACTCATGGAGAGGACTTGGATGTTTTTAAGGTAAGCATTCATTGGGCCTCGTGTACTAATGTGTTAGCGCCTGTATAAGGCGTAATTTCACCTAAAAACATGGCATTGTATGTACGAACAGCACGCACATGGCTAAAAGGCTATTCTGCCTGCTGAAGGAACACAGGATCGCTAGTTGTGCTTTTCTATTCATACATATGCATTAATGGGTGGGTTGAGGGGAGATTAGGAGTGTCACGCAAACATATGGGAGGAGATAGTGATTACCTATTCCGTTGAATGTATGAAAACTGCAATGGAAAGCGCAAGTCAGTTTTGCGGTGGAAATTCTCTGCCTCTAAAAAGCAGGTGTTATCACAGTTATCGCATTTCTTTGAACAGGGGAAGCAAGCAACGGCAAGATTAATTTGTGCAAGACCAATACCAGGCCATGGAGAGACATGCTAAATTTTATTGCTTGCGTTGTGTTAAAATAAATGTTCTATTCCACTTCTAATGTTTAAATTTTATAGTCACCCAAACATAATTATTTTGGGGTAGAATTTCGCCTGTTATCTCTAGGTTTGAGGTTTCATATTAGTAGGCTATTCATAAATAGGTCTGTGATTGTTAAACTAGTTTTCTATTTCTGAGTCTGCTGTTCCATTGCATTCGGGCATCACAACTTACGGCTATGGCTGGAACAGTAGACTACTCGCCGTGTTAACGCCAAGTTCAGAGGACGGTGCCAAGCGCAGACTTTAGAATCAACAAGTTCAGTACATCCAACGTAGAACTGCGATGGCACCACCTGCGCTATCTGCGGTCTGGCTGCAGTCTGGTACGACGTGCTCGCTAACGTACGTACATGAGGCCCATTGTGCATGAGGCCCATTGTGCTTTAGCATAGATTACTCTTTCCTTTCATGGATATTCGCTGCTTGGCTTAAGCCATCAATAAAGTTTAAAACTCAAATCTGTATCTCAGGCAAACCTACATTTTCACTTAATTAACAAGGAAGACGAACAGAAGACTAGCAAAGCATACAGTTAAAGGTATGGTCATTCTTGCTAACTTAAATCAAAACGGTATCGCTCCGCGGTCCTCCACAGCAACGGATCACACGTCGAAATGCATTGTGAACCAAAGCGTAGTGTATTAGCTTACATTTAGCTGGCAATAGCTGGCAAAAGCTGACTTTACCTTTAAGTGTGTGTATATTTTAATATGTACAGTGCATTTTAATGCCTTGTATAATATGCTAATGAGACGGTATGTTATATGATCGCTCCTATCCCATTATCATAGCGATTGTCTTCACTTGAAAAGCCCATGCTGTGTTAACAATTGAACTGATTGCATTTAATCACAGTGCTTCAGAATTAATTGTTAGCATAGTGAATGTCACATAATTTGTAATTAAACAGTAGATGTACTGTTTACAGAATGAACTAGATAAAACATTTTCATACTTGTTAGGGTTCCTGATGATAATGATGATAATAATAATCTTTATTTATATAGGACTTTTCATACAGAATTGCAGCTCAAAGTGCTTTACAGAGAGGGAATACTGTACAATAGTTGTGCTTCCCATAAAGAAATACCGAATACAGAGAAAAACATTAATAAAAATGGTTAAAGGAATCAGATTAAAAAATAAAGAAATAAAAATAATTTAAAACAGGTGCATAAAAGAATACAATAAATATACATAACATTATACTGAAATTACATACATTAATAAAAATGGTTAAATGAATCAGATAATAGAAATACAAGAACATTTTAAACCTTATCCTTTTTGTTGCTATGTCAGAACGTCAGCACCATGGTATAGCACCATGCTAATCTGGTGGAGGAAGTGCATATTCCAGTAGCAGTTTAGTTATCAGTATATGTCTTTTATGGATGGTTATATACTTTTGTACCCACTAACCTCAGTGTAGGAATTACCAAGACACCCTTGTACACATACAAGGGTGCTTTATAGCCTCAGATATACAGACCATGCATGTATATTCACCAAAACAACTACAGACTATTAGACTATGCTTGTTTGGTGGGATTGATACACAGACAACAATTTCTGTGTATCACAACACCGGTACAGCGAAGGGGCCTTCCATGAGATATTTACATAATATGATACTGAAACAACTAAAATAAAGTAAGAAATAAAATGACAGCAGATTAAGATAGACAACAGTTACGTTGCACGTGCACTATTTTCTGTAGCAGTTTAGCAGTGCAGAGTTTTGCAGTTGCAAGATAGCTAAAAGCGAATTTGAATAGATTCAGAGATTATACATCTCAAGGGGTTTATCCTATGGAATAACTGTACTGTAGCTAGAGGACATTTAAATGTTATGGAAGCTGTCAAAACACAGATTGAGTTATCAACTGTAAAGTTACAAAGTCAAGCCGGTAAAGTGTTAAGAATGTTTGTGGCTTCTCAGACTTTAGGCAGAAATGCGAAATGTGGACTTTAAGAATTAGAACATGTAACAAGATTACAATGTGAGTTTTGCTGTTTCATTACCATCATCATAGACATGGACACATACTTATACAGTCTATTGACCTATTATGGGTTATGAACACCCTTTTAAAGATGTGTATGAGCAAATATTTGGGCTGTAAAAAAGAAAGCACATTGTTCTGTGTGTTCTTTCAGGGAATCAAAACACAACCTACAGGCTGGGAATTGTGCAATGTGCAACAAAACACTTCTTTATAGTTTCTGTGTAGTGTTAGGAAGGGGGGGGGGGGGCATGTGTGGGCCTCTGATACTGTAGCAGTGGAAGGGGGTGCAGGGGGGTGGCTGGCTCATCTCCACAAGAGAAGCTGCGTCGGGGCTGCCTGCCATCGTTGTCGTGCAGGAGGCATCCAGGGATACGGTCCTCGCTCTTTAAGGCATTATCATAAAAAGTGATTTGGAACTGATTGATGTAAATGGCCCTCTGTTCTGTTCCGTCATCAACAGAGCCTTCACTGTGGCCACAGGCAGCGATTAAAGCTGTCATTTCCAGCTAGTCATTAAAGGATCGCATGGGGCCATGGAAGACGCTCAGCAAGGTCCCCGGAGGGAGGGAGGGACTGGCATACATTTTCTTCATGGGGGAAGTGCTGTCCACTGAGAATGCCTGACTGAAAAGAGAGGCTCTGGCAGAACTTAAAGCCACCCAGACTGCTATAGATGGGGGGGGGGGGGGAAGGTCTACGGCTGAAACCTGTTTTAATAGCCTGTCTTATTTTTTTCTTCTTTTTACAATTTTCCGCTGGTCGATTTTTAATGTGGGTTGGTGGTGAGATTTGCTACAAGAAGATATAAAAAAAAACACATGAGTTAATAGTGTCTGACAACACAGTTCCAGGCCGTGCCACTTTGCAGTCGGTGTTTGCCTTCACGCTTCGTGTGAAAGTCATGACGCACGTACACGTAAAATAAAAACAAAAGCTGCTGGCTATGAATTGCAAGCAATGCTTTCAAAGACATTGAAATTGTTGACAAAACATCCACAAACACTAAAGTGTGTCTGCGTCCACCCCGTGACTCTGTGTGAGTGCGCGTGCGCATCTGCGCACATCAACACACAATCCCCATGAAGCTTATCTATCACTATTGGTGATGATGGGATTGTGTATGTGTGTGTTTGTGTGTTTGTGTGTCTCAGGGACCTGCGTTGATGGCCTGGGGAGCTCTAACCACTTTTGTACGCCGTCGGGGTCCCTCAATAATCTTATAGTACAGCTCCAATGTGTGTTTCTATGAGGGGGAGGGGGACTCCAATCACAGAGGTCCTTCGATCGATGCAGTCACTCTGAATCCAATGTTTCCTCATGGTTCTGACCCCCCCACACACACCCCACCCCAGTGGGACATGCTCGTGAGGGCCAGGCCATCCTTGTAGCCGGTAGCTGATATCGCTAGTAATCACTGTGAGCCCCACCCCTCCCAGCAACCCCCCAACATCACATCAAACACACGTCAGGGATACAGGGGATTGTAAATGGATTGACACCCTACCCTGGATGCCCAGCGGGGACAAGCTATCCGGGGATCCGTGAGGGAAGTGGAGGGTGGGGGGGGGATTCGTGGGACTTTTGACCTATGACACTCCAGGGGGGTCTTCTGGGGGCCATGACTTTACCTGCTGTCAGGGACACGATTGGGAGGGGGGGGGGCAGTGTGTGCGCATGTGTGTGTGCGCATGTGCTTTTGTGTGTGTGGGTGTGTGCATGTGTGTAGGAGGTCTTCACAGAGGAACAGTGAAGCTTGCGCATGCCGATCTCTTGTGAGATACATTAGCAGCAATTAGTCGCCAGATGAAAGCCCATTAATTACTAGCCAGAGGCAAGCAGGCGCGCACATTTAAAGGGATACTACTTGTGATTCAAGGGCTTACGCTCAGCAGTGCGTCGTCGCAGAGGTACATGTTGACTCCATCGCGGGTTGACATGTTGTTGTTCGACTGTTGATTGAAAACGATTAAACGCTTGTTTGACAGATTTGTCAGCATTAGCAGCGGCATCTGTGTTGTGTGTTCTGTGTGTGCTCTCCCGTGACACACTGGTGCAGTGTGGGCAGGCTGGTTAAACACCCATGGCGCTGCGCGAGGACAAACACTAGCCGTTCGGGAGACCTGTTCCCGTCGCCACACTTGCACCTGTTTATTGCCCATTTGTGGCACCGGTTAGGCTAATTGCTTGTTAAAATATATATAAATATATATATGTATAGCCGCACACACATCGGTGAGGGCAGACCACTCTGGTATTTTCAGGGGCCTAATGGTGCAATTAATTTAGTTCCGCCTGTTGTGGAGACTTTAAAAGAAAATGCCCCCCCACCATCTCTCTCGCGCTCTCTCTCTCTCTCTCTCTCTCTCTCTCTCTCTCTCTCTCTCTCTCTCTCTCTCTCTCCCCACTTGCTCTCTAAACTGGTCTAATGAAGAAGATAAAGTGACTGCTTTGTTATCTCGCAGGCTCCCACCAGTCAGTTCATTTGACATGATTCTAGTGTGGCCCGAACGGGGCGAGCCACCTCGCCTCCATGTTGACAAGCCAGCAGCTCCCTCCTAGGTCCGCTATAATGAGAAGCTGTCTCTCCTCTCACAGGATTAGCGCCCAGGACCGGGGGGGGGGGAGAGCGGAGGGGAAGCCATTAAACACTTTCAACCTTTGGGAAGAGAGAGAGAGCTCGGCCCCCCCCCCCCACCCCCCACCTTGACTTGGCCTACGTCGTGTGTGTCAAGCCGCGCCGTGCTTCCCTTGCTTATCTCGGTGGGGCGAGCCCTCAAGGTGCCCAGGCAGCTGACAGCGGCATTATCACTCTGCAGCACACGCCCCAAGGCCAGGCTCTTATGAGAGCCTCTGCCGCGCAGATTGCAATTCCCAGGGGGAGGTGGGGGGGGGTGACAGGGGTCTTTATGAGTATAGACGCTCTCCCCAAAGGACCACTCAGGAATACATTAGCATGGCCACAGCCCTTCTGGCATAATGTGATTGGACACGAGGGAGGTGAGCCCCGCCCCTCCGTGTCTCTCTCCCCGAGGACCGGTGCCCTCGGCGTTCCGCTTTATCGCTGCTGAGCATTGAGACGCGTGATTGCACCTCCTGGGCACGTGCGAAATCTGGCCTTTTGTGTGCATTCATCTGCGGTACCCACAAAACCCCCACATCTGAACCACAGCCAGCTCAGGATATTAAACACAGTATAGTGGATCATATACATGTTGTTGTTGTTGTTATTGTTATTGGGTAGGTTTGTTTTTGTTATGGTGGGGGGTGGGGGTTGTTAGCCTAACACGTCAGATAGATTGTTAGACACACGTAAATGGTAAACGGACTGCATTTATTTATTAATATTATCTTTTGCCTTACATTCACACACATTTATACACTGATGGTCATTGCTGCCATGCGAGGTGGCACCAACCACCGGGAGCAGTTAGGGTTAGACATCTTGCTCAAGGATGCTTACAGGTAGGTCAACACCGGGGTTCTGTCCTTGTTGTTTTCGATTCGCTTTTGTCGGACGTGGCCAGGTCTCCCTGGTTAAATAAAGGTAAAATAAAAGGTTCTCGTGAAACCTCACCGCGCGAGACCATCTCGAGGCCAGGGGCTTATTGTCTCTTATTAAGGGGCTCATTAAGATAGGGGCTTATTGTCTCTGTTGCGATTTGGTCTCAGAATGTGAATCGGGAAAGACACAGAGGGATGATGGAAGAGTATCTTAGCGTAGACAATTACGTCTCCAGCTAAAATAACGCAGCCCTCAGGTTGATGCAACAATTTAGCCGTAGTCCTGGTTCATGGTCTACGTAAAGCTACAAGGTGGGAACGCATCGAGCTATGCTAGGAGGGTTTGGCGCGTACTTAGCATAGCAAAATGTGTTGTCCTCATCTTTGTAACGCAAGTGCGCCTGGAAATTAATTGAAAAGGCTCAGAGCACCAACTGACACGCGTAACTGACTGAGCCAGGCCTTAATCTGCATGCTCTGGTAAATATATTGCTTTGTTGTGGGTAGGAGGTTAATGTATACCTGTCAAAGGCTGTTAAACTGAGCTTTACCCAAAAGTTGCTATTTAGGAGATTTCCTTAGCCGGTAGCCAATATACAGCAAGAATACAGTACAGAAGGTATAGCCTCCATTGGCTTTGCGAGCTCAGCATCGTTCACCATGTTATACTGTATGTTCGCTGCGCTGGAGATATCCCACAGTGGTTACCTAAGGGCAGTGTCACACCCATCCGCCACAGATTCTCTTCCAGGCCCCTCACCGTTTGTGACCTTCACAAAAACATTACAGAGATTGTTTCACAGGAATTTTAGAAGCAGCCCCGTTCCAGCTGTTTTCTGAGAAAGTCAAGCACCCAGCTGCCAGCGATTATGACTACGGATCGTGCCTTGAGCTTTGCCGGCAGTTTCCTTTTTGATTAGCAATTACCCTAGAAAAAAAATAGCATGGAGGAAACGTGGACTCAGAGGAGAGCATGTTCCCAACCTGTGTTTCTGCCACGTGGGGTTCTGTAGGGGCAGGTATGGGTCGGTCTGGTTCACTAGGGGCCACAGAACGCTTGGCTTTGATTTTGCCATTCTCACCAGATGTTCAGATTTGACCTCATATATTGCCCCATATGGTACAACAAGGGAAGGAAAATAAATGGTTTGTTTTTCTATTGTGGTCCCACCCATTATGCACTTACAGAACCGGCTTTTGAAGAATGGAATATTCAAAAGGTCCTGGCCTATGTTATGTTGCTAGCAAAACAGAGGGAGCATGTTTAAAGAAATAACAAGGGTCCAAGGGTGTGTTGACATATTTTGCCCTAAATATAACACACATAGTTTTTCGACATCAGGCAATGTTGATATGTCTTGAATTAGTGGTTTGGGTAAAGCACACAGTGGAAGAGGAAGTAGGATACCGTCGTTAAATGTTTGCTTAATTGGCTTTGTTAGCAATGATCCCATCTTTGAGCTTCTTGGCAACAGCTCTGCCTATCTGTCAAAACGTCAGCAGGATGTCAGGAATAAAAAAGCAGCGCATGCCAGCACGTTGTTCAACACTGTGTACAAACACTCCAGATCACGCTCCAGCGACAAAGGCCTGTCATTATCATGTTACAAGGAAATTACATTTGAGGTGAACACAACTGTCGAGCACTCCTCCTCCCCTTCACATCTATTTAGTTTTATTTTTGCTCTAATTTCAAAAGCTTTTTTGCGACGCTCTCTGAATATGTCAATACGTGTCACGTCAGCTCACCGTTTTCCTGCTGTAGATGAAACAGTGCCGGTATTTGAACAAGAGAAAGACCCCAGGGCTCTTATGTTGTCAGAATGTAACGCAAGAACTGTTGTTGTTGGCCACCTGCTGTGTGCGATGGAAAGCGAGCTGCTCTGCAGGCAGGCAAACCATATGCCCTCTGTGCTCATTAATAGACAGCCAAACGTGATGGTGTACCCGTGTCCTTCACAGAGACTGTACTCTATGACAAGCACGTACCAAGGCCCCAGTAACATAACAATGAGAGACTCGCTAGCTTGTCGGTCTATTTGCTCCATTTCCTGTCTCGCCACGTGTTGCCTCCTCTGTATCCTGGAGCTTAACAGACTGTGTAGAGGACTCAGTTGAAAATGTGACTATCAGAATGTGTAACCTTGACTTGCCCTGGGTGTTTAACACAGGACGTCTGGCAGCCATGTCGCGCGGCACAAGCGTGTCGGGGACAAATGAAAAGCTATTACCAGAGACGTGACGTGCAGGTGTGTGTGTGTGTGCAGCCGTGTGTATGCCTCTGTGTGTGTGCATGTGTGTGTGTGCGTGCGTGTGTGTGTGCGCGCACATCAGTGTTCATGTGCGTTTGTGTGTGCTCATGTGCGTGCGTGCCTTCCAGTCAGCCCTACAGCTCCCGGTCTGTGTGACAGTCAAAGCAGGATTGACATGTGAAGGCCCTCTTTGTTTATCTGCTCTGATGACAGGCATTACATGTCTCTTTGTGTTGCTGTCACCAGCACGGTATTAGCCCTGGAGGCGGGCGGAAGACGTCGCTGTTAGCGGAAGACAGACGTGTTTGGTGTTTGTTTGTCGGACCGGTACGGGCTCACCACTGCAGGCGACAGTGATTGATTCAGGCAGCGTTGACAGGTGACAATAACACAAGGAAGGAAAGAGGAGAGTTAGCCTAAAACTAGTGTGTGATTCTAACCGCTTTGTGCACTGAAGATATACAAAAGAAAAGCTTTTTTGTTACTGGCATGGTTTTGCTTGTTTTGTACCAGAAATGTACCAAAAAACAAAGGCAGTTTGTAATAAAAACATTTGCGCTAGCTTTCATTACTATTTTAAATTGATAAATGGTATAATAAATGGATAAATGGTAAATAGATCTGTAGGTTACATTGCCCTGGAATATATTGTGTTTTCAGCTATGTGCATCTAAAATACACTATGGACAAAATTGTACACAATACATGCATCTAATGAGAATGCTAAACACGTCAAGTAGTAGTAATAGTCTTGCTAGCTTACTGCTGTGGCATGATGTGTTCGTATCTTTTGCAGATACCATTGCCCACCTCTTCAGAATCCACTTTGGCCACTGACCTCCCTCCACATTAACACATCGACTAACCAAAGCTCTCTCTCTAAACACATTTGATATTAAACTCAGAATATTAGCACTGTGTTGGTACTTCGACTCCCAGCCATTGTTTCTGAGATGTGTATGATATATTAATAGTTAATGTATGTTAGTATGGTATAGCTAAATTCTGAATTATTACATGCTGTCATTATTGAGAATTCAGATTGTTAGAATACGACAACTGGTGCATGACCTCATTTGCTATTGACAAATGTGCTAATTGTGAGATTGATCTGGTAAATGTAAATGAAGCATATTTCTGTTCACATGCAGCATAAACCTGTTTAGGATCCATCAGCTAGTTGAGTGTGATTGTTCCCCTGGATGATCGGTCACTGCATTAGTCACGAGGCAGGCATGTTCTGTTCACCGTGTTCCGTGTGTCACGCTGCATTTGTCTGCCCCGGTTGTCTGCATGCACGTAAGGGAATGGCGGCACACACACGGCTCCACTGTTCTGCAGATGAGCATAGAATTGCAGACGGCGAGGCTTGCGGTGACAGCGAAAACAAACATCTGTGAACATCTGCTTTGGAAATTGAAACCTGGCCTCGGAATGGAACACTGACTTTGTTTTCTGTCTTGGTGGCCCAATTAGGCCTAACAGATTTACACAGCCGGATCAATGTGAAGACAATAACGCACCGGCACTCTCTTTTGATGGCGCCATCGCCACAGAATGCCCATTAGCATTAGTGAACGGCAAGCAACCCTGACCTCCACGGCATCTTCACTCCATCTCAAACACCTCCCCGGGGACAACTTAGCCTGTAAACTGGAGAGCGTGCACACACGCACGCACGCACGCACGCACACACACAGTCGTGTGTGTTTACGAATGCGGGAGTGTGTGTGTTGGTGTGCGTGCGTATTCGCTCCTGCACTTCTGTCCCAGCCGGCATTGGATCTACAGTTAATTAACAGTTATTAGTGTTAGCGCGGGGCTGCAGATAAGATGTCACAAATCATCAAGTCTCTCGGTGCAGTTCCAGCAATTAAGAGCTCGTCGCACCTTTTTCTCTCAGCCAGTTGGTATGCAGCCAGATCCCTCTTTTTTAAGACCTAAAGGCACTAATCAAGTCATTTCTGCTCAGGGGTTTTTGCCGTAATTATGCCCTGCAAATTCGTTCTGGAAAGTTATGTGAGTAGTTATGTGAGTGCTATAACCAGGAAATAATGTCTAGAAATAGCTGTCCTTTTTCTCACATTTCATAAACAGGTACAAATTTGCTGCTGGAACATACAGTAGAAGTAAGTTGTGTGTGTGTGTGTGTGTGTGTGTGTGTGTGTGTGTGTGTGTGTGTGTGCGTGCGTGCGTGTGCATACTGTATGTGAGCGCACGTGCTTGTGTGTGTTGTGTGAAACAACGCATAGGCATGGCGCCACAGATTAGCGGTGTTTATCTTCTAATGCTAAGCGCGAGGTGCGACACCCCTCCCCCCTCCGATCGATTTGTCATCCCTCTAAATGGAAAGTTAATTGCATCCATCTGAGAGGAAGGGACCTTGGCTTGCTTTCATCACTCCCATCCATTGCCTGCACCTCGTCTATAATGTCTTTTCACTAATCACACAGGCTTTTATTTGCCTGCCTTTCTTATGTGACTGACGTTAGGCTTCCAGGGTCTTTGGCCCTGAAGTTTAGTGATGTGAAGTGGCGCTCAGCGCAGCAGAAGGGGGCCCCCAGATGAATGAACACTGGCCTCTTGATAACGTAGCGGTATGAGAATTCATACGCCATTGGCAATGATTCTGGCACACTCGCTGTGGAACAATTGGCTGCCACCTACTGTATCAGCTTTATATTGTTGTGTATATATATATAGCTTTATATTGATGTACATGCATGTCAAGGGTTTTATTTTAAAGGTATAGTCAGCTATTGCAAGCTAATTGTAAGCTAAAACACTATTTGTAATTCTCAACAAATATCTCCTTGCATTTCGCTACCTTACTGTTCTCTGTGTGTGATGTAAAAAAAATTATCTGCTACTTCTACACAGCCCTGGCACCATAAATAGGAATATAAACAATGTGGCGAACACTGCTTACAACAACAATGCCGCTTGGCTTTGCAATGTGTTTAGATGTATGTGGTGCTGAGCTTCTGGAGGAGTTTTTTAGATCTCGAAGATAGCAAGTTTTCTCGAGAACGATTAACCCTTCATTTAATGTGAATTTGAGGCATTTGTGGCCATTGTTTCACACAATGCTGGAATGCTGCTGATGCGGAGGTGTTGTTTGGGGGAGGGGGGGAGCTTCTTTGTGGAGATTATTTACTACGCCATTTAGCCTACATGCCATGTTGTACGATGCCTATCTACAGTATAATGTATGTTACCGATATACAGTAGTTTAATGCACAATTAGTATTCATTGTTATTTTGCATTGTACTGTATCACATTGTATATAACACTTAATATTTACATTTAAAATACTATATATATAATATATATTGATATCTCCTATTTGCAACCCAGCTTTTCTCTAACACGTGCACACGCGTGTGTGTGCGAGCGTGGCAGCAGGTGTCCTCGCTCCTCCGTGTCCCAATTTCTCCTCCCCTGGGCCTCGCCTGGCAGGTGTCAGGGAAATAAACACACGTTAACGCTTGTTAGGATTGACACAGAGCTGCCATCGATTGCCAGCCTTGACTCCCAAGCGAGGCGGACAGAGAGACTGCTTGTCTCCCAGGGGGAAGGTTGGAGGGAGAGAGAGAGGGGGGTGAGGGAGAGAGAGAGGGAGGGAGAGAGAGAGCCCCGGAGAGTCCACTATAGACAGGCCATCGATGTTGACTGGTCAAGAGACGCTGCTCTCCCCGCTATAGCTTTCATCCAAAGACCAGCGGAGACGGCAAAGGCTGGCATTGGTACGTGTGCGTAGCTACTGTATACTAAGTGTGCGTAGCTATACTAAGTGTGTGTAGTTACTAGTTATACTACGTGTGTGTAGTTAGTAGCTATACTAAGTGTGTGTCAACTATACTAAGTGTGTGTAGTTACTAGCTATACTAAGTGTGTGTGTGTAGCTATATTGTGTGTGTGTGTAGCTATACTAAGTGTGTGTAGCCATACTGTGTGTGTGTGTGTAGCTATACTAAGTGTGTGTAACCATACTGGGTGTGTATGTGTGTGTGTTTATGTAGCTATACTAAGTTTGTGTAGGCATAATGTGTGTGTGTAGCTATACTAAGTGTGTGTAGCCATAGTGTGTGTGTGTAGCTATACTAAGTGTGTGTAGCCATACTGTGTGTGTGTAGCTATACTAAGTGTGTGTAGCCATACTGTGCGTGTGTGTGTGTAGCTATACTAAGTGTGTGTAGCCATACTGTGTGTGTGTAGTCATACTGTGTGTGTGTAGCTATACTGTGTGTGTGTGTAGTTATACTGTGTCGCTACATTAGCTGCAGTGATGCTGAGCAAGGGCGATATCAGGCCTCAATGGGTATCATGGGTGTCATTATCCCGGTGATCTGAACTGCGGGGTTGACACATGTATAATACAATTCATATGAATATAATATGAATATGTATAAATAAGGCCTTTTGTCAGCCTAGTAAGATACTGAATATAAATAGCTATAATATTTCAGATGTATAATAACTATTTGTTTGTGGCGATCTCCTGTTGTAATAAAGGGGGAAAAGACATTAAATGGTTCATCCAACCACTACCACAGATTTGCTATTTATGTTTCATACAGTGGATTAATAATAACTGTGTGTGTGTGCGCGCGCACGCGCGCAGTACTGTATCAACATAAATCCATTGTTTACTTCCCCCATTCAAAAATAGGTAATTCAATAATTCAATAAAAACGCCACAACTTGAGTTATCATCTTGGTGTCAAACAGGTAAGAGTGACACGGAAGTGTGGAATGTGCATGTAGGAACAAAGCAAATGTCTCCACCATACTGTGAGTGTGTGTGTGTGTGTGCGCGCTTGTGGTCGGTCAGATCTCAAGCCATATATGCCCACCCTTCCTCTCCTCCCCACAGATTGATCCTGTATATATCCCACATATACTGAAAGTGGAGTAATTCCTTTCCTTGGAGCACTGGGCCTGGCATGACTAATGCATTACGCTCTGCCCACCTGCAACCAAACAGCCAGCCGGATGAAAGGTTAATATCAACAAAGCCCCTTCTACCTGAGTCACCCACCTCCCCTACATTTAACATTTAGACGTGTTTCCCGGGTAGGGAAGGTTTATGTCAACAGTCTGCAATTTTTCATTTTCATACGCGTCTATTTTCATGCGTGTCGAATAAGTGAGCATCGAAGTGGAGGATCAAGTGATAATGGCGGCTGTCTCAGCGGCATTATGAAAGATTCAGAAATGGTAGGACGCGTATGGGATGAATGATGCACGCGCTGATCCATGCCACGTTCAGAGGTGCAGACGGTATAGCTGTTGTTGCAGCGCATGCTGCTTCATCTCAAGTCTCTCGGAGGTCTTCACTCACAGGGTCGACACAGTGTATCCTAGGCTGGAACGTTCCATCAGAAACGTCTAAAGAAAGGAATATGCTCCCATTTGCACATACACAACTTTTTAGTTTAATTTCAAATTTTTTAAGTATACAGCCGTGGACAAAAATAAGACACCACTGCAGCGTTTTCTCAGATTTGTACTATTTATTACCTTTTCTTTTTATTTATATGTAATATAGATATTTGTAGATTTATATTTATTGAATTTTTTTATTTACTGTATGTTCTACTTTTTACATTTACAGTATATTTATACTGTAAATGTAATATATAAAATGTTGACGTTTTCCGCAGCTGTATATACTGTGTATTTTTATGTAACTTGTCTGTGTACTTGAGAGCATGCTGCTGTCACTCATTTCCATCTGTTCTCTGCATTAACCTCGCTCTCCGGTGGTGAACATTTGAACATTTGAACTACAAAAATGGCGCTCGCATGCATCATTTCCGGTACAGTCTGTTTTGTTTCTCTAGTCTAGAGCGCTCCTCAGACCAAAGTAAAAGTGTCTTATCTGTACTGTCTGTACTATCAGTACACAAATAAAATGGCAGTTTCCAACTACTGAAGGGATTGCAGAGACAAAGTCCTGAGCCACTCAAATTGCTCGACCCTTTCTCAATTCTGTTTGGCCCCATGATGATGATAGATGAGTAGATTACGCGCTCGCTCTCCTTCACTCTCCTCCTGATGAAGGTCTCGGTACAGGGTCTACAAGTCTGACGCGGAGCGAAGGGCTTAGTTTACCCCTCATAACAGCCGCCGGAGAATCGACGGACTTTAGCCGCATGCTTTGCGTTATCAGACCTCTGGTTAACTGTTTGTATCTCTTCTTCCAGCTCTACCAACGTTTAGAAACAAACGCTTGACTTCAACGCCATTGTGCCAACATCTGCCATCCAGAGTGGCGGGCCAACCACTATAATCTCTTAATTGATCAGTGTAATAGTCGGGCAGAGCACAGCATTTAACCCTCCAAATCAGAAGGCTTTTGGTAGATATAGTAAAGGATGAATCATATTTGTCTTTGTTGTCAAACCAATCGTGTGGCCTTTGCCACCAGTTAGCAACCCACTGGCACAAAATAAACAAGACACTCTTGGAGTGACTTGTCTTTGCGGTTGCTGTAGAGGTCAAACGCTGACATGTCAAACACTGTTCATCACTCTAACGATCATTGCCTTGATCAGCCGTGGAGAAAGAGCCATAAAAGAATAGTAATTATCACCATTTTGGAAACGGTAATTATGGGCACCATTAGTGGCCGTCATTATGTCTAAGTGGGGCCACGGTCCACTAACTTCTTCCCTGAGTACCCATCAGCCCCTGTTTCTATCTATCTGTTCCATTACTTTCTCAGCTGGTGCTGAGAGCTGGTCAGACCACTGGGGGCCACTAAGAGGAGACTTGGGGGGGGGGGGTGTCAGACACAAACGGAGCTTTTAAGGCCGTCGCTTCCCAGAGGCCAGTGGAACAGAGGCAGGGAGAGCGGCTTTGTGCAGCGCTAACCAAGCACCTCACAGTGCTCGAAGGGGTCGCTAGCTTCGTTAGCGACGCTCATTGCCGCTGGTGGTAACGGTAAGCCCGGTTGAAACCGGATACGTGTTAGCAGAGGTTGGGCGGTAATGTAAGTGGTTGGTGGGTAGACCAGCATGATCAAGCATCTCTCCAAGACTCCATGTTTGAATATGAGGGCATGCAGCACAACTGCCCCCCCCCCACTACAGTAGTAAGAATAATGTTGTAGCCTACTACATTACAGATGTTTCATTTTAAACTGGACTACTATGACTACTCTTTTAAGTTTGGTGATTTACGGACGATAATTGGAGGCGTTACTCTCCCGATTTGCAATAACACAGACAGACATGGCATTCCCTGTAGTTCCTGACATCACACAACCTCTCTGGGTAATTCATGTCCTGTTTGAATAGGGCCTAGCTTTGGCTGCGGGTAGACTGTTGTTTGTATTGAGCAGGATGTAACGGTAGAGACCTGAATGATGTCTTAGTACAGTACAGCTTTGTCTGAAGATAAATTAGTAATGCTGAAAGAATCCATGTCGCCAATCTAAATGCTGTATGCAGCGCTCAGCCTGGTTATTAGAAGGAGCCGCTCAATTTTTAATGTCCATGCCAACTGTAGCCTTCAATTTAACATGAGCTTTTTATCCTGAGTGCCAAATTGCTTTTTAATGTTGTGGAACATGGTGTTTTTTAGGTAACTCGTGAAAAATTAATCGCGATGTGCAAGGCAAATCAGATTAGGTTCAGTTTTTTTTTTGTTTTTTTTTTGCAGAAGAACAAAGCAAAGACACAGTACAGAAGGTACAGAGGTATGAATATGTTGTTTTGACACTTCCATAACCCCAGGGGTCTTCAACACACACACACCTCTCACCTGCTGCCAAAAGGCAATGAAAACACTCATTTGTGTGAGTGGTTTTCAGGTATCTAGTCAGTAGACCCCTCTCCACCGGACATGCCACTACATGTTGACTTTGGAAGTGCCAATAGAGAAGGCGTACATTTTGATCAATAGAAGGTGCTCCACTGGTGACTTAAACCACACATCGGCCTTGTGTTCTCTGTTCAGTGGGCCTTTACTGTATGTATGTACTGTACAGACATGCTTTTGCAAAGAGTACATTCACCTGTGTGTGTGTGTTGTCTTCAGTGTGATGTGCTCGTGCAATTTACCACAGTGGGAAGTTGGAGGTTAGCCTGGCTCCACCCGAATATTGCTCTTAGCTCAATTTATTTTGCTGAGATTATAGTCTGGAAACCTTGTTCTCATTAGCGTTCGCACAGCCACCCTGCTGGCGGACCAATCAGGGTGAGTTAGTGAGATGACGACAAAGTCAAATGTCTGCCACGCTTCCGTTTTCGTGTCGCACCTGTGTTTTGGTGTAGCCTTAGCTCACCTTATTGTATACATCACACTGTATGTAGCCGCTGTAGTCCCTCATCTGAAGCAGGCTTGTTAGCATGTGTTTGTGTGTGTGTGGGTTTGTTAGCATGCGTTTGTGTGTGTGTTGGTTTGTTAGCATGCGTTTGTGTGGGTTTGTTAGCATGTGTTTGTGTGTGTGGGTTTGTTAGCATGCGTTTGTGTGTGTGTGGGTGTGTGCGTCGATTCATTCAGAGTGGTGCCTTGCCCCGAGCGTTAGCCGTATCCCAGCTCGTGACAGGTGTCCACAGTCCGACCTCACCCTGTCACATTCAGCCCGCGGGCCTTAAAGGGTTGAGGCCTGCATGGGTTAGCACTTCGCCGAGCGTGACGAAAACGCCCTCCTCTAACATCCTCAGTCAGCGCCGGTAAGCTCTCCCTCACTGTGATCTGTGTTGCTGCCAACTGGACAAATTGCACACTTGTAGAATAATCCATCTAAAAGGACATACAGTATATCGGACATCAATCAAATTGTGTATATTTAGAATAGAGTAATATTATATTTATATAAAATTGGTAATTGTACTTGTTCTTATATGTGTGTGTGTTTGGTGGGGGAGGGGTCATTATTGCTGTTTTTATTCACTTCTATAAGCTTCTTCCCATCTTAACATGATATTCACTATGAGTGGTTATTGTTTCCCCCATAGCTTGTTAGCTTGTTAGCCGGGGCCACATGACCCTCGTAATCTTTGTCACACAACAAACAGTTTACCTCTGTGTCATGGGAGCACACAGGGTAACTACAATCTATAGTTACCTCTGGCGGGGTGGGGGGGGTGGGGGGGTGTAGTGTCTGAATGTGAGGTACTGCAGCTTTTCATCCAGGCTACAGCAGCACAGATTGTCCTTGCCGCATGTGTAGAATCCTCTTACAGGTTACAGGCCATGTGTGTGTTACCCGTGTTAAACAAGTCTTGACGTCAAGCAACACGATCGAGGCGACTGCCTACAGGAGCGAAGGATATCGTCCAATTTTAAGATACAAAGCGATGTGCGACGAGCGGATCTCACGCAGTGTGTCCAGGGGCTTAGCTCTCACACAGACACACACACAAACACATGTGCACGCACATACACACACACACACTTGCGGCCCTCACACAGCAATAACAATTCATAAGGGGGGAGGGAGGGATCAACGCAATTACGTACACGGAAACAAACAACACCCTCCAAACACACACAACCACTGTGTGAGCACACAGACTATCTGTGCCCCCCCATCCCCCCTCCTCCCTCCCGGGTCCAATCAAATGGCCCTGGCGGTGAACATCCTGCTGACAGGCAGCTGGCAGTGGAAGCGTGGAATGCGGCCCTCCTCAAAGGCATCTCTATACTGCGCAGACACAAGCGGGGCCTTATGTCACACTCACAGGGACGTTGACAGACCGGGGCTGTGCAACACGCTATAGCCCCCAATCCCCCCACCACCCGTGGAAATCTACTGGCCCGCGCCGCACGGGACAATCCATCATCCACACATCTCATCCAATGACAGCACGCGTCGATCCGACTGTGGGGATTATGTATGACCGGGAGCTGTGTCGGCGATGGGCCTGCAAAGCTCACTCTTCGCCACTCTTCGTCTTCTTCGCACACACCCACCAGTGGAAGCGTACGTGCTCCCCTGGGAAAGAGATGAGTCGTTGCGGTTCGCCCACCCGCCTGGACGCCACGCACACGTTTTCGCCCAGGTCGCAGGCACAGGCACAGACCTGTGATCCGCCGCGGGAAGCGACGCGCTCGGGCTTGTCTGTCATTGTTGTTGCTATAGCATTGAAGGAGATGGCACATCGAATATAAAGCGTAGCGGAAGTTCATGCAGGACGCGTGTCACGTTGTTGGGTCATCAACAGATATACCAGCTGGTTCTGCTTAACACGCGTTGGTCAGTTACCTGAGTGCGTATTATGAATGTGTTAGGTTGGTTACCTACTTCCTGCTGCCTCCCCTGCCCCCCCGTTAGCTCCCCCCTCCTCCCCCTGCACCGCATGTCATGTTGTGTGTCTGTGTTGCTCGTTGTATGTTGTCTTGTGGCTTGTGCTGTTCCTCGGGGGGGAGGGGGGCTTTCCTTGTGCTCTCCCTGCTGTGGCTTTCCATGTATGTGCATGGACAATCATGTGAAGGGCAGGGAGCTCACAGAACAGAGCCATACCTCCAAATGTAAATAAAGGTTAAGTTAATAAAAAATAAATCTTTGATGAAGTAGTCCTGACTGCCAGATGAAGCCCCACCCCCCACCCCCCACCACCACTCTTTACCCCTCCCCTTCTTTACCCCTCCCTCACTGTGCTATTAATGAAAGGCAGCCGACTATGGGCCACAGCACAAATCCGAGGAGCGGGCCTGGAGATGAGCGGTCATGAAATATTTAAATGTGCAGGGCTTCAAAGAGGGGTTTTGGGGGGGGGGGGGGGGGGGGGGGTGC
>JAODUH010000006.1:3138753-3151732 GCA_027564835.1 Typhlichthys subterraneus
CACATGAAAAGATATGCTCACATATTTGCAAATATGTGAGGGGTGTACTCACTTTTGTGAGATACTGTACATGCATAGAAGGAAAAAGCAACTACTAAGCCTGCTAAGCTCCTCCACAGACACACACACACACACTTATGAAAATGTATTAGGATAAACCTCTTGAGATGAACCATCTCATTTTCATCTCAACACAAATACACAAAAATACAGCACATAAAATAAAAACAACACAAATATTTGCACACGCACAAAGACAATAGCTCCTCCACACACACACACACACACACACACACACACACACACACACACACACACACACACACAGAGACAGACAGACAGACAGACAGACACACAAGCTTTCCCAGAAACTGTCACCAGTTGTACAGCTGCCAGACCTGTCTAGTCGTATCGAGGCTCCTGGCTCCTTGCCTGTTGGCTGTGTGGGTGGCACTCTGCTGTCATGGTTAACATTGGACACCAGCTCTGCCTCTGGTAGGCTCGCTGGCCCTTAAAGAGGTGTTTGTGTTGTGTTGTGCATCACTGGACAACAGAGAAGCTGTGACATAACAACTTTCACAACTGCACGCGCAAACACACACACACGCACAAGTGCGCACACACATGCAAGCACACACACACACCAACAAGCGCGCTGTAGCACCCGTAGGGTGGGAAAGAGTATCCAAGACGTAAAAAGGTACGTTTGTGTTCTTCATTCGAAACCACTGTGTTTCTCAAGCCACTGTCTGTTAACCAATGGGGTGTGTGGCCGGTCCAGACAGCCGTCAAGACAACACACACTCTGCTCTTCGCTACGGTGGTGGGAGAGAGCAGCCCTCATGACCTCCCCCTCTTGCTCTCTCCCGCATCTCGTCCTTCTTTCCATTTTTGTCTTCCCTCCCATGTTGTGGTTGAGGAGGTAACGAGCTGCACCTGGGGCTCCTCCACTGATAAAGGCACCTCCGTGTGTCCTCCTGGACACCACACCACAGCGCGCGCACACACACACACACACACACTTACCAACAAGCGCGGACACACACACACACACAGACACCAACAAGCGCACACACGTGTGTCAGCTGTCAGGCTCTTCTCCGCTCCGTGTTGGACTCTTGGCTTAGTGTGATTGAAGCTATGTGACCTCTGTCCACATGTAAGTGTGAGGGTTACGAGGCATAAGGGGGCCTATTTTGGGGATGGGGGGGGGGGGCACATGCATGGCATGTTCCCGGAGGTCTATATAGCCATCAGTTTGTCACAATGTCTTCAGTCACAGGGGGACGGTAGTACGGTACAACTGTCAGAGACCCCCCCCCTCCGACTCCTCCAGTAACTTGACCACAGAAGGGTTGGTTTTGACTGGTGTGTTGTTAGGTGCAGTTAATAATCTTTGTTTGTTGTGTGATTATTTACATAAGCCACGCAACTTTATATCCCGAGATGTGCTTGCAACATAACACGCAACATTTATCTTTGGACACTTTAAAAACAAGTTTCTTATTAGTATTGACGTTGTTGTTTTTTCTGATTTGCAATGTATTGTAACTTTTATTTGTTATTTATTTATTGGAAAACGCCTTGTCTGTGAAAGGTGCTATATATACATTTAACAAATAGATTTTACACACAGCTCGTTAACTCGGATCTGCTCGGATCGGGTGCATATGGGCTAATAGGGAAATACTTACACAGCTCTCCGTAATGCTCCACGAATGTCAGAAGAAGTAAGTCTAGTAGTAAGAAGTAAGTTTAGTAATTACTAAATATAATGCCTTGAACCTACGGTAATTAAGTTGTGTTGCATAATTAAGCATATGTCCCATGTAATAACGTGCAGCTAATTTAGCTAATCATTGTTTCAGTAAAGTCAGTACAGCTTTGTCAGATGATGAGCAAGGAGACTGAGGAGAGCAGCAGTAACCCTAAACCCCAAAACGTTTCTTCTTCAATCCCATTAGAAGTGACTATTGAATCCATGCTACCATGTCATGCGTTTTGTACTTAACATTTGCAAATCGCATTTCGTCAAGAACAGAATGTATTACAAACTTTTATATAGGCTTATGTAGCATCTGATCGCAATTATATACGCGTGTTGAATATCTTGTTTGCCGCACACACCTGGTACTCCAAAGAGCTGTCTAAGGTTGGCAGGTCTGCTAATGTAATGTATGCTACTGCTATTTTGACCCAAGAAGAAGAAGCCGCATAGCTTTATTTACCTCTCTGTTGTCAATTAGTCCAATGAGCTCTCAGTGAGGGTGCTGTGGTGGCTAGAGATAACGATATATGGAGGTTGTCAATATCACAGCTGCGGCTTTATTAATTGCTGATGGGGGGAATCAGTAAGTAATCAGTGCTCACACACCTCTAAAACAAACGCTCTGTGACAAAAGCACATAACACTATATTCACCTGCATGGCAGTAATAACGCTCTGTAACAAGGATGATAGTTAATTAAGTAATGCTCGACATAAAGGTGTTGTGCCCATTCATGTCATTAGCAATCAACATCTCAACACTGTTGCATTGTGCTGTGTTTAATGGCGGCGAGTTCCAATCGTGTCTTCAACCTTTCGCTGCGAGCAGGAATAATGAGTTGTTCCTCCCCCGCCGCTGGGTCCCCAGACAGCCTGGCTTTAAATGAAGGTCTTCCCATGCACACACAGCCAGCTGACCCTTCGCAAAGACACCCCCTCCCCTCGCCTTCACCTAGCCTGTGGCTTTTCCTCCTTAACTCAGAGACAGGCCTCATTTGTTGATTTCAGTAGCTACTGTATCTGTGTGTCTGTAGCGCTCTAGATGGGTGCGGGGGAGGGGGGTGTGTATTAGGAGCAGGGCTCCTGGAGGAAACATGCAGGAGGAGGCGTGTGCTGTTAGTTTCCAGGGATGAAGGAGACTGACAAATGAACTCCCGCGGGACACAGGTATGGGGTGGTGGATGGTAGTGTGTGTGTGTGTGCGTGCGTGTGGGGGGGTTAGAGGCTCCTCTTGCCTGCCGCTCCACCCAAGCGCCCTTGGGTCTTCATTATGGACCCGGGTAGACACCTTCTCTGTAGGACGCTAGCTAGCACATCCTCAGAACAAGCCTGTGGGCTTCATGGGTGGTGATGGGAGGGGGAGAGGGCTCTCCTCTTCCCTCCCACCCCCTCGTCTGTTTTCATGGCACGGTTGTTTACCAGCAGCAGCAGCGGTAATTGCCTGTGTAATTGGAGGAGGTTGACGCGGACATGTGACACGTCCGTGACTGGCGCTGCTACGTGACTCTGGGCGCGCACGTCTGTGTGTGTGGATTCTTCCCCAGAGAACAGTGAGGACATGGAGTGTGTGTGGGGTCCTCCACCAAGGAGGACGTCACCACTCTGGCTGCGGCGTATTTAGCCAGGAAGACCGAAGCCTGTCCTGTGGCTGCCCATAGAGATGACAGAGACAAGCCGGCGTAGAATAACAACTGTCTCTTCTCTCTCTACTGAGGCGAGGCTGGCGGACGTCCCAGTCCCCCCCCCCCCCGACGCGGGAGTCGATAGCTGCTGTTTTAAGATATCGATAACTATGAATTTAAAGCAGCCAACGCCACCAGTCACGTGGGGCTGCTAACACCTCGCTTAGCGTGTTAGCGTGTACGTGACTGGGGTCCCCGCGGAGCCTCCGCTGGTTCATGTTCATCTGCTCCTCCGCTCCCAGTAGAGTTAGCTGCAGTCTGGAGACTGGAAGGGGGGGGGAGGGTGGCCCAGAGCGCCGGCAGAGCTCTGTGGCACTGTCTGCTGCCATGAGATGCCCGCGCGGGGATTGGGCTACACAGCTCTTTACAAGGGAGGGATTTAGCCCAGCTCTCTGGAGGGGGGGGGGGCCTCCGCTTGTGTCCCTACTTCCCCAAGAGGCCCGTGGAGAGTTAATTACAGTTTATGTATGCACTGTCATTCCCCATGAGCCTCTCTGCCTGTGGAGCGCAGAGCAGCCCGGGTGAGTGATGATGCCGGGGCATTGTGTGTCTGCAGGGACTACTTCCTGCAGAGAGCGTTGGTTGCAGCTTGTTAGCCACGGTTCCAGGCGATCTGAAGATCGGACCGTGGAAGAGCATGGTGCATCGGAGCTGGACGTGACACTGCATGATTAGGGCTTCTCTTTAGGGCCGTTAGGAGTAGTTATAGTAGGAGGAGTGGGTCATTATACCGCTCAGTGCAGGCATGGGGGTTAGGTAATCGAGATAGAGCCGGACAGATAATGGTGGATAGGCGCGGCATATGATTGACAGGTGGGCAACAACCTGAAAGCAAACTCCTGCTAAATGTTTGCAAGTGGAATTGCATGACGTTGAAATAAAGAAGTACTTGACATGACTTTGACAAGGAACATAAATACATTAGATTTACCGTAATAACTCTTGAACTTGACAACTTGATTCCTGGACTTGACATATGAACAGTTAAAATGTCATTTAATTTGATGTTAAAACTCAACTCAAATTAAAAAGTAATTTCTCATTTTACATCAGATTCAGTGAATTTGATTTAGTAATTTTGTTTTAATTTCATTTCCTGTATGTCGACACAGCCTTCTGCAATGGTTACCTTCTTATTCGACTACGTGCTTACTTGTGAGTGTGCATGTCACGTCTCTGTGTTTAGGATGTATGTGAATGAAATAGTAACTCAGCACTAAATATAGAAGCGTCCACCTGCTGTAATCGCCTACCCGCTTGCATGTGCAAGTCAGTGGAGGAGATCCAGCCTTTGGGAAAGAGTTGGAAACTTAGCCAGTGATTTTTTTTTGTTGGCCGTTATGTGCAGAAGCCACCAAATACATGCTACTGTACATGCACTCAGCTCATCAGTGGATATAGACATTAATTCATGAAAGGATACATACACACACACCATTATCTGGAGTGTTTTTCTGCATTTTTAATTTACACAAAGTAAACAATCGTATTACTTCCATGCACATGTAAGTAATAGTAGTAGTAACGTTGAACACGCTGATGTTGAACACATTGCTAATCCTGTTGTTGTGATTGGATGTCAGGAGGTGCCGATCCATGTGGCATGTAATGCACACCATCTGGGGTGTGTTCAAATTGGGCAAACGTTCGCAAACGTGTTCAAACCATATTCCGAAGACCTTGCGGTGAAGGTCTGTCGTCTGTGTTTGCATGAAGTGCTGATGGTGGTTTCCACGGTGACCGTGCCTCCCTCCCTACAGCTCCAGAGCCCGCCCATGGCTTCCAGGATGCTCCAGGCCCAGGCCACCTGCAGGTGTCAGGCCTAGAGCGCAGCCAGGAGTGCAGCCAGGAGAGCTGCCGGGACCCCCCCCAGCCCCCCGCGGCGCTCGTCCCCAGGCAGCAGCATCCTCCTCCAGCGGGCGTCGTCATCCAGCCCCTCGCCCGGCCCCCGCCACCCCGTCGGACCCAGGCCCGTGCCGCGACCCCCTTGCCCCCGCGTCCAGAGGCTCCCGCCAGGCCTCAGACACCCGCAGCCCTGCCTCTCGTCCAGGGCAGAGAGCCCTCGCCGGCCCCCCCTCCCCGGCCCCACCACCACCACCCGGAACCTCTGTCCCACTCCAGGCCTCCGACCACGCCCAGCCTCCACCCCCAGTCCCCGGCCCTCCCGGCCCAACACCCGCACCAACAGCACCCCAGCCAGGCCGGGCCCCACCGACCCCCCTCCCGGTGCCACCCCAGGCCCCCGTCGGCCTACAACAGCCTCAGCCTCAACGGGCACAGGTAACCCCCTCCTTAGCAACAGGCCCCAGCGTTGCGTTACGGCTACACCCAATGCTTTTACTGGTTACACCTGCTGCTCACGTACGGCAAGTAGTTTCCCATTTACCGGTAGATGACCTACTTCTATGTAAAAGTACACCTCGCATATGCGCTCCACTTACCCGCTGCTCTCAGGCCTAGTTTAGCCGGTTCCACCGATTATTATGGAAGCGTAGTGTTGCAGCATGCGGCTACGCGTTTAATGTAGCCTGGCCGTTAACAGAGAGCAGAGAACAGTCACGGCTCTGCATGTTCCCCACAGACTATTCAAATTTTCATGGCAATTTTCACCTTTAGCTCCCAACACACAATCACACAAAAATAAAAGTTATCCAGAAAAAAAATATTATTGTGCACATTACGTTTTGCAAGTAAACTCGTATTGTGTCTGAATGACACACGCACGTTCACCTCCCGTGGTGAAAGTGCATCCATCCATCTTCTCCCGCTTATCCGGAGTCGGGTCGCAGGGGCAGCAGCTCCAGCAGCTCCAGCAAGGGACCCCAAACTTCCCTTTTCCCGAGCCACATTAGTAAGTACTGACTGGGGGGATCCCGAGACATTCCCAGGCCAGTGTTACATTTTACTAAAACAGTTCGCCTGCTGATTTGTTTCATTGTTTTTTGCAGTGACTGCAACATCTTTTCAAAGTCGATGAGTAATTGTGTAAAATAATGGTGATATCAATATTGACCGAAATAATCATGACTATTATTTTCCTCCAATAACAAAGCAGTCCGCATGCACTTGAAGGACACTGGAGCCCCGCTCTCCACTCCGTACATGCGGGATATAAGTAGACCCAGCAGCGAATCAGTATGTAGATTTGTAGCCGGTGGAGCCCAAACAGTAGCCACTGATTGTTAACAGTGGGGATAGAAAGGAAGGGGCTGCACTGGGCTGTAAGTGGCAATGATTTATTAACCGCTCACGTAGTCTTCTGGGCCGGCTGAGGCCTCCAGCTCCATCAGTCTAGCCCTCTAGAATCAACACCTCACCGTTTGATATGAAATAAAACGCGTACAAGTGAGTACATGTAAATCTGAAGACATCGCCATGTCCGCAGGGCTGGAAGTGTGCAACCACTGAAACGTTCAATTCATCCAACAAAATATTCATGAGCAAAAAAACAACAAAACCTTCTGGCCAAGGCATGCAGCATATGCGTTTTGACGGTGTTTATCCTACAAGCATTTGTAGGAGAAGCAGAGATTTATGGCTGTTTTTGTTTGTGTATATGTAGAACTGCTTTGGCAGTTGGTGATAAAACAGACCAACTGATGTAGGCCTACAAAAACCCTTTAGAGCTCAGTGCGTTTTCTATGCCACGCAGAATAGAACACAGTATTTGTTAAGAAAGCCCTGTCTGTTCAGGGTTAGTTTTAGCCTGTTGTTAGCACTGTGGTGTTTTGATTGTTCCGGATGTTAAGATAGCTAGCTGCCTTTTTAGGCTAGTCCCCAAAACCAGCTCTTCCTTGGAGGCCTTTTTTGGAGAGAGAGCTTTTGCAAATGAGCTTTTAGGCTTAGTCTGTCAAGATGAGGAGACACTGTCTGTCTGACTACTGGCCATGGGAACCCATGCATCTGTAGCTGCTGTCTCCTCTCTGGCGCCAGATGTGGTGGAGCGCAGGAGTGGAGATAAGAGGATGTGAGGGGGGGGAACAGGCCGGTCACACTCGACTCACCTCGTCTCCTATCTGTGTCTCTCCTTCCTCCTCCTCTCTCCTTCCTCTCTCCCTCTCCTCTCTCCACAGCAGCAGTCGGAGCAGCACCCCGGGCATCAAGGGCCCCCCCGCAGCCCCGCCCCCTCCTGCCTTGCAGCTTCCCTCGCCCCACCACCCGCCCCCGCAGCCTGCGGCACCCTCCGCCTTCCCCCTGCCGCTGGCAGCCAGCCAGGGCGCCCCCCCCCACGGCTTCCCCCCCGCCCTGCAGTCCTCGCCGCACCACGCGCACCACCCCAATATGTTCGCGCCTCCGGCCGCCTTGCCTCCACCTCCGCCACTGACGTCTAACTCGCTGCCCGTGCCCGGACACCCCGCCGCTGGGGGTGCCTACTCAGGTAAACGCTCAGGGTGTAGCTGTAGTCACGGTGACAGTAGAGGTGTAGCTGTAGTCGTGGTGACACATGGGAGTGTAGCTGTAATCGTGGTGACAATACTGTAGATGTGTAGCTGTAGTCACGGTGACACTGGATGTGTAGCTGCAGTCATGGTAACACGTGTAGCTGTAGTCATGGTAACCCTGGATGTGTAGCTGCAGTCATGGTAACACATGGGAGTGTAGCTGTAGTCATGGTTACACTGGATGTGTAGCTGCAGTCATGGTAACACATTGGGAGTGTAGCTGTAGTCATGGTAACACTGGATGTGTAGCTGCAGTCATGTTAACACATGGGAGTGTAGCTGTAGTCACGATTACACTGGATGTATAGCTGCAGTCATGGTAACACATGGGAGTGTAGCTGTAGTCACGGTTACACTGGATGTGTAGCTGCAGTCATAGTAATACATGGCAGTGTAGCATTCTGGGACTTTCATCGAAAACTAACTTTACAAACTAAATTATGGTTTAATTTAAAAGTAGATGAACCAACTATAATATAAATGATGTCAACCTTTCAGCATTTAATTAGATATCATGCTCAACTTATGGCAGGTGAATCTAATGACACCACATCACAGTATAAAGACTTCTAGAGACATGGCACAGAGCCAGTCTCAGCAGAATACATCAGTAACTAAATAACATCCTATGCATGGTGCTGCCATGAGGGGATGAGCCTGGAGTTGCTTTAGCTACACCGACGTGCTGTTTTCACCTGGAAGCGTGTTGAACTTTGAGAAATCAATGTTGCCAATATTGAATAGACACAGTTGGATTTTGTTCAAAGGATACTAATGACATTTTTATGAAGAGAAAATTCTGTCGGCGGCCCAAACCTAATAAAGCTCAAAATGACCTTAGAAAACAGAGCTTTGATTCAGTGCAGAATATAAATGATATGGTTACCCCAGAGAAAATTTAATCTGTCGGGGCAATTTGCCAAATTTATTGGTAATGCTTATGATTACCCGAGTTTCTTTGTATTTCTCATGGAGACATTCACTTGCAAGGCATAGCTGAAGATATACAGTAAGTTATATCAGAATTTACATCTCAGAACAGGCTTTATAGTACATGAATACTACATGAATATCTTACTGCAGGGGACCCACTACTACTTTACTTGAGACATAATTATTTTGCCCTTCCTACTGTTGGTTTAGAAAGTGTAACGCATACTCAAGAAGACGGTTTCCAAACCACCGTCTTCAGAACATTGGGTTTTCTTCAAAACTAACACTATAGCTGCAGCTGAAAACAGAATAGAGGGAAACTGTTTATGGTCCAACTGTGGAACCTCCCGTTACATCCTCTGTGGCACACTGACGGGAACAGACCATTCTGGAGCGGTGGTTTGCAGTTCCCGTCTTCTAAGCAGGGGCTGGTATCCCAGGCCTAAATCTGTCCCTGATTAAATGACTAGTATGAAAACCAGTAGGTCTTGAAGTCTTTTCACCACCGCAAATTTGGAAAATGATGCAACAATTCCAAAAAGCCCAAATATTTCTGCATTCTCTTGAGTTACATGTGCTATTTTACTATTTATCCCTCTCTTCTTTGGCACATAACCCAGTTAAAGTTAATAACAATAACATTAAAGGTGTGCTATACAGTAATTAAAACATTAATATAGCAGCAAACAACTACTTTTTATGTAAAGATATTGTGGTGAAATTGTGTCCTGAGCAGAGAATGATCTCACACTCCTTGTGTGTGTATGAGATCTTCTGTTTTTTTTGTTTTCATAGCCGGGCCAGCCACCTGTGTACGTTTGTGTGTGTGTGTGTGTGCGCGCGCGCGTGGGAGTGTGTATTTGGCCAGCCACCTGTGCATGTTAGTGTGTGTGTGTGGGTGCGTGCGCTTAGTGTGATATCTAGTGGCAGAAAGTCATATAGGACAGCTTTAAAAAAAGGGCTGCCTCCATCCCGTCTCTCTCCCCCATACAGAACAAGCCCCCTCCCTCTAACCTCCCCCTCTCCCCCCTACAGAACAAGCCCCCTCCCTCTAACCTCCCCCTCTCCCCCCTACAGAACAAGACCTTCTGCGCCAGGAGCTCAACACCCGTTTCCTGGCCTCACAGAGCGCTGACCGAGGAGCGTCGCTGGGCCCCCCGCCCTACCTGCGCACCGAGTTCCACCAGCATCAACATCAGCATCAGCATCAGCACACCCACCAGCACACCCACCAGCACACCTTCACGCCCTTCCCCCACGCCATCATGCCCACCCCAGCACCGCCCATGGTGCGTACCCCCGCCAGAAATGTGAGGATAAGTAGAACACACCTTATGGACGGGCGGGGGATGATGGGCGGGGAAGTTTATGTATGTAAACACACTGAGATGTGACAATAGTAGTAACTAGTGGTTTTAAAGGTATAATCAGCTATTGCAAGCTAACTGTAAGCTTATGCAATTTTTGTCAAATTCAAATATCTTATCGCTAGCTAAACCGTTCTGTGTTTGCTGGACAAAATGATACTGTACTTATACACAGCCCTGGCTCCGTAAATAGGAGCATGAGCATTGTGGACGACCACCGCTTACAACAGCAGTTCCGCTTGGCTTCGCAATGCGTTTCAGTTTGTGTGGGGGGGAGGGGTGGAGCTTTTGAGGGAGCTGGAAGTTCTCAAGCCATTATTGCGTTTATATATTGTATATGTGCAGCCAGTAATGACTTGTACGTGAGTAATAAGAGTGGGCAGGAGCATGGAACTGTGTAATAATGGGGTGGGAGAGGCTTTGGAAGTACCGTAGAAAGTGAGGATTTTGCAAAGCATGCGTGTGTTTAAGTGCCCACACCCTAACGTGCTGAGAATTGTCCTTTATGTGGTTTCGCAATGATGACCGTGTGTGTGTGTGCGTGCGCGCGCGTGTGTGTGTTCAGCACAATGACGCTTTTCTTCTCCCAGAAAACATTTTAAGTGCATTTTCTGGCATGCCCCAGTCGAAACGACGGCAAACATATTTCTTAAATTGGCAGCAACTTGCCCCAAGCAAGTCTAATTTGGCGCTGGCTTTAGAACATAAATCACTTGATTCATTCTGAATTTAATGACATAATTTAGTCTTGTTTTCAGGGGGTTTCATTGCGAGTGAATACTTTGAATTAGAGTCCTGCTGTTTGTGAGGGCTGACCACAGGCAGCGGGGTGGCTGCACACTCGCACTGTACCCCGGCAGCGTACAAAGCTGTGTCTCGGCTCTGATGACTTCTCTGGGGAAGCAGCGAGGCCTCTGACAGCTAATGAGGCTGTAAAAAGCCTCTTTATGGCTGCAGTGTTTAGTCTTGACGGGGGGAAATGGGTTTCCAGAGCCCGCCTTGCAGCACTACAAAGCCCGGGCTCACGCACGCTTGTCTGCTGCGACGGGCGGGGGAACACTAAAACGGGTCTGGTTAAGGAAGTGGTCTGGGATCAGCTCTCGGTCCACAATGTCTTAATGTGAAACATGATTGTGGTCTTGAGATATTCACCCTGATGTGTTTTGTGTGGGCTTCAGTGACCTGGCTAGGGGCCACACCTCAACTCTGTCCTAACCGTAGTTTGTAAATGTATCCCATCTCCTCCCTGTACTTAGTCCTGTTTCATTTCTCCCACAGTTTGAAAAATACCCAACAAAAGTTGACCCCTTCTACAGACACAGCGTGAGTTTCTCCACTGCGTGTTGTTTGCCTGCAGAGCTATTTATGCTCTCCCATTAAGCCATTTCAGCGTAGCTGTGTGTGTGTGTGTGTGTGCGCGTGCGTTGAACCGCTCTTATATAGTTTTATGGTTGTACCGCAAGCTCCATGCAATCGCTCATCCGCTTCTTTTAATAGTGTACTGTAAACATCCTAGCAATGCCCATTCGCTATAGCCACAGCAGGCGGCTGTGATTAATGAAACAATGCTGCCGGTCTTAGATCTGTTTGGGCAAGATGTATTGTAGGTGTGTTCCAGAACCCAAGCTGTATCGCTCAGAGGCCACCAAGAGGATAGTGCACTGACTGTTGATTAGCTGGGGAGGGGGTATAGCTGCATCATTTGTGTTTGTCTACTAACCGGAGCCACTTCCTCATTATAATTATCTGCCTAAAGGGAGTTTGTCTGAATGTTGCATCCCAGTCCACCACAATTTATACTGTATAAGTGTGTTGTTATTCTCCCAACAGCCAGGATGGATCAAATTAAACTAGATGAATCTGTGTTAATCCCAGTGGGGAAGGTGTCTTATTCTGGCACATTAAAATGCCTACAGTACATTTATTAAGGAGTAATCCCAATATAAGAGAGACTCACAATATTAAACACATACACTCAACACTATTATTAGTGTGGTGAAAATCAAGAGGGGAAGAAAATCTTTGACTTTTGTGTACAGTGTGATTTATTCAGATCCAATTATCTCAGGAGTTAAGGTGAGACTAGTACCGTAGTAACGATGTGTGAGTGTAAATGCACAAATAACAGCAGACGTGGCCCAGTTATTGCACCCTACTCCGAACTAGAGTTTACACTATTGTACTGCTCCAACACACCTGATTCTAATGAATGGGTCGTTCAGGCTTCTAAAAACCCATTCATTAGAATCAGGTGTGTTGGAGCAGGGAGACATCTAAAACATGCAGGGCTGTGGCTCTCCAGGACCAGGGTTAGCCACCCCTGATCTAGCCCATAATGAGGAGGGCTTAGCTCCACCCTCCCTCTTCAGCTCTGGGTGGAGCCAGTGTCTCGTTCCATCACGTCCTGTTGTCATCTGTCCATCAGCTGTCGGTCTGTGTCGTGCCAATGAGTACCAGACGATCCTCCTCACACCTCCCCCTTCCTTCTCTCTCGTTTTCTCTCCAGCTCTTCCACTCCTACCCGCCTGCCATATCAGGCCTTCCCCCCGTCATACCCCCCACTGGACCCTTTGGCTCTCTGCAAGGAGCCTTCCAGCCCAAGGTGAGAGGGAGTGACTTCAGCACCTGCATTTATAGTACTGTACCTTTAGAAGACCTGTTTTAAGGCATCGTGTGTCCACTAGGGGGCAAAGAGACTGACTGAGACTGTCATATACACTCACCTAAAGGATTATTAGGAACACCATACTAATACTGTGTTTGACCCCCTTTCGCCTTCAGAACTGCC
>JAODUH010000006.1:3151832-3199904 GCA_027564835.1 Typhlichthys subterraneus
GTCAGCACCGGGGTTTGAACCCACAACCTTACGGCTGTAAGTCCAGCAACCAGCCCACTAGACCATCCTGCCCCCTCTTCATGGACATTTTCATTCTTTTGTATTTAATTAATGAATATGTTTGTTTTTGTTAAAACTCCTTTATGTGAAGGACATAATGTGAACAACCATCTGCTGCTGCTGCTATATACCTTGTGACCCGCATCCTTGTGGAAGCTGCACACTTGGCTGACCACCAGCTCTGAGGACAAAAGCCCATCCTCTTCAAATGTCAGCAGCACAGCACCCTGTGAATAAACAATCATAAGCATACAACAGTAGTAACCATCTAATATGAAACGCGTGTGCATGAGGAATTGGTGCAAACAAATGTGACAAAGCCTGTTAAAAATAAACAAATATACCAACCGTATAAAGTGACCGAATGAAGCATTATTATAAAGGTTTAAAAAATACATTATCCTGACATGGCATTATAGTAACCTAGTAATATTAAGTATATAAATATCTTATAACGACATAAGTGATATTCAACAGCATTGTGTGAATTGTGATGTTAAGCTATATTCAAATACTTTAAATTTTTTTAAATTTTTATATAGCTCTTAATCACACTAGTCTCAAAGGGTTGGACAGGCCCACATTTCACATAAAAACAAACAACAACCCTTTAACCTGCTCTTCTCAATACATCCATACATATGTAATATGTATATAACTATATGTATTGATTAACTTAGCCCACTAGATGAGGCTCTCCTGAGCCTCAGCATAATATATTTCAGTCATATAGTATTTATAAAATATTTAATAATTTCCTTAATTTAAATAATAAGGAACGTACGTGCAGATACACGTACATTCCTTATTATGTACGTGTACAGATACGATGGTGTTTCCTCAGGAAATATATGCATTACGATGGTGTTTCGTTTATAGTCAATGAGGAGACCCAACTATGTGGCCTAAGACTTACATCCGACTTCCTTGATTCTTCATTCAAAGCACTGCACCAAGCTCCTCTCCAATGGCTTTTCCAGCTTTTCAGTGACAGCGCCCATCCCATGAAAGCGTCTGCTTCCTCCTTCGCCGCAATGATCTGAGATGGTCTGTGTTGAGACCCTGCTCCGCCTTGTTGAAAATACTGTACCAAGTACAGTAGTAGAGTAACCAGGGACGCGAAAAACAACGTGACCATGCATAGCCACTGCGGATCTTCCAAACCATAAATCGAATTGGAACTTTCTAAATCAGACATCCTTAGTATATGGCGACGACGTTCAAAATCAAACACACCTTATCCCGCATTTACCGGTATTTTAATTGTCTGGCATCGTCACTTTTATGTGGCCAGTCAGCGACATACTCCGCGATAGCAAATCCTAACCATCTTGTCCTCTGATTTCGTGACTATGGTGCCAGCAATCGAACCTCTCCAAAAAGTTATGTTCATTGTAATTCATGTTGCAGTACTTTATAAAAACTGCTATAAGGTATATAAACGTACCACGCCATGCCGACCGATATGGGAGACTAAATACCTTGTAAAAAATATAATTATTGATGCAATTATGTACAATTTTGGTGCAAAAAGTAAAATTGCAAGCCAACAGATTGTTGTACTTCTGTTAATATTTGACTCGAATATAGCTGTGTTAGCTTAGCACAGTACGGTAAGCTAATATTCGCGTACTGTAGAGCTGCAGAACGACATAATAAAGTTTCTCAAAATTATTTCCTCGCTGTCCAGCGTAATTCCCCAAACTGAAAATGTCCAAGTAAAAGCAAAAGCGCAAGGAAACCCTCTTTGAAGTTGTGAATGGTAAGCTTGTAACCACTTTGCTGCGGCTTCGTTGGTTAAATTATCTGAACCTCTGAACAGAACAGACCTATGTGGCACAAACTGTAATTCCCACAATGCATTGCGAACACATCAAGCGTTTGTTCAATACACAAGTTGTGCTGGTACGACCAGGGACACATTTGTATATGTGGAGCTGTTTATATAATTTTATTAGTTGCGTGACAATATTTGGTCAACGTTGATGTCATTTATGATGTGATGGAATGTATGCTACCGGCACATTTTAACCACAGAAGTTCGCGAGGTTTTTGGGACATGTCGCATACCGTAGATTGTATTAATTTGTTTTGCTAACATGGCTGCTTGCTCGTAGCAGTGTTAGGTTGTCGAGTTGTTAGACATTATGTGTAGTAATATAACTGCTTTTGGTGTTTAGTTGCACATATATATTGCAGAATTACAGTGTTATCTTTAGTTCCACGTTTACTAAAATGTCATAGTACGATCGAGACGTCAAACCGTAAAGGTAAACACACCGTGTTTTCAACTACGTGTCAAATCGTGTAGCCATCTACGCACTTACTGCAACACGTTCTACTTAGTAAATGGAAATTAATAGGAGATCATCATGAACTGTCGCTCTGAGGTTCTTGAGTTAACGGTGGAGACAAGACAGGTTGAGGAAGCCATGTTGGCCATACTCCACACAATCCTTTTGCATCGCAGCACTGGGAAATTTCACTACAAGAAAGAGGGCACCTATTCCATTGGCACCGTTGGCACACAAGACACAGACTGTGACTTCATTGATTTCACCTTTGTAAGGGTGTCATCGGATGAGCTTGACAGGGTGATCAGGAAGGCTGTGGCGGAATTTAAGGTATTTTAATTGCTTTGGAAATTGACTTAATATTAATATAAAGTGCTATGGATCTGTGTGACATGGTTATTAACGAGTTTTATTACAGGATGCATTGAACAACTCCGGCAATGATGGCATGGGGCAGATCTCTCTGGAGTTCTACCAGAAGAAAAAGTCTCGCTGGCCCTTTTCTGACGAGTGCATTCCCTGGGAGGTATGGAGCATTAAAGTCAATGTTGTCAGCCTTGTGAATGAGCAAGAGCGCCAAATCTGTAGAGAGAAAGTGGGCGAGAGGCTCGGTGAGAAGGTGATCAACGTTGTTGAAGTCATAAATCGCCACGAGTACCTGCCAAAGATGCCCACCCAATCAGAGGTGGACAATGTGTTTGACACCAGCTTGAAAGATGTCCAGCCCTACCTTTACAAAATCACGTACCAGATCACAGACACACTTGGAACCTCTGTTAGCACAACCATGCGGAGGCTGATTAAAGATACATTGGCTCTGTAGCAATGCACCAGGATAACATGTATGGTGTCTCTATTTAAATCTATATCTGTGTTGGTCTTTGACCGCTGTTTTTGGTTGAAAATGAGTCTGGCACATTAATCCGCAGGCTGCTGTTGTATAAACAGCTACACAAACAACACTGCACGTCTGCATTTCTCTATCAAGATCATTTGGCCATGGTCTTAGTCACGTTATTGAAAATTACAACTTTCCTTTGTTCATGACACATGTTATATTCAAATCTGTGTAGAATACATATTTAAATAAATAAATGTTTATCTCTGTACAATTGACTGCCTGTTTTTTTTTTTTTTAGTTTTTAGTTTCTTCCCGGTAAGCATCAACAGCAGTTTTGCACTGAGGATTTTGTAGAACTTGTAATAGGCAATGTAATTCCTCCTGCTTACATATATTACTTCACAAGTAAAAGGATATCCTTACTAATGGGAAACATTTCCTCTAGGCACATTTTTGATTCAGTGACCTGACATGAAGTGAACAGGATTTCAAGTCTTGCCAAAGTTAACTATTCTTTCCAGTCAAAATAAAATGTCACTGCAGAAAAACATCCCAATGACTCATGGTGTGGAATGTATTTTATGTACAACATATTCACGTGTAAGTCAGTTGTATTCTTTAAATTAATCAGGTTGATAAAATTAACCTGATAAAATGTGATGACAAGCTATTTGATGTATTATTTTATGGCTTATGTATATATGGGCTTACTTTGAATCTATAATTTTAAACAAAAACAATTGATGTTTGTTGGTGATAAATTTGAACTGACTTAATATGAACATAATCAATCCACTTCATTATATACTTTACTGTTTATTACATAAACAAAGCACCAAAATATATATATAAAAAACAAACTGCTGCAAGTCTCTAAAAGTAACAACAGAATACTAATAATCATTATTGCAGTGATAGCACAGTAATACTAAAAGATTGTATCTTATACTAACAAAAAAGTACAAAGTTATACAAAATTGATAATACAAACACTTATAAGTTATCATTTAATGTTCTAATATTTCTTTTTATTTTCTTCTCACTAACTACATTTCTTTAAAAAAAACCATTTTAACATCAACCTGCTGCTCCTTTCATTTATGTTGTAATGTAACAAGACCACTTTTATAGACAAAATATACTCAGTCATTAAGCCACAGCAGGAGTTACGATCAGAAATACAAGCAAAAATAAAATCTTTAATGATAATTACCACAATTTAGTTACAACAAATGCAAGACATATAACTCCATAAAGAATTAATAGTTTTGCTTATAATCAGATTTCCCCACCTTCCTAAATGTAAATGCCTGAGTGAATAAGTAATCTTAAATTATTTATTATGTGCTTTTAGGTAGATAATATCAAATATATAATGTCAAATATGTTAAAGTTGCATAAGGCCATGAAAGAATTGTAAAGCATCATTAATTACCAAATGCAAATGCATTGTAATATGTATGTAGCCTAATGTGCATGCAAACACAATGCCATGTTATTTATAAAACCTCCCATTAGGTTTATTAATATCCATAATTAGTGAATACATTGCCACATTTTGTATGATTCCGTGTGATGGGATGTTCATTTGTAACCAAGAACAGTAGAGATTTTCTGTCCATTAGTTAGGAGGAAAATGATTGAGTTCTCGGTTTGACATTGAGTGTCAAACATTTTGGCAACAACATATTGTATTATATTGCTATACTATGTTTTCTTCGAGCTACATTATCCATTTTATTTGATCATGTCTTCCTAAAGGTTTTAACAAGTATACATTTATTGTGCATGTTTGTTTTAGTTTTTTTGATTTTATCAACTATTATGTAACTGGACAAACACTCCCTCCTACTGATTCAAAAGTACATACATAAAATATGTTAGTAAAAAATGTTTTCATTACTTTCAATCATCATTATTAATAAATCTGTCTTTGGTTAAAATATTTTTTAATTTTCCCATCTTCCACACTTGTGTCTCAATTCAACATGTTTATAATATACTGTATGCATTTCATTTATTAACAGCATGCAAAAAGTAAAAAAAATTAAAAAAACTTTGAAAACACAACCAATTCAACACAAAAATGAGATGTTATGTCTGAAAAAATGTAATACAAATTAAAATTTATTTAATTGTGTAGTTCTGTAGCCTTATAGCCATTACCTATATTTAACAAAAGATAATTTATACAATTTGGATTTAAACATTTGTATAGAAATGTAGTTGAACAAAGTGCACATTAATTAAATAGGTAGTTGTCGAGGCCACCAATATGCCAGATATCAAGAAACCCAAACAGATATACAAAAGCACAGCACTAAAACTAAACTTGTATTTTACTGCAGCCTGTGAAGTTAAGCACTTAAGAAAAACAGTTAAAATAGGCGAGAACATTTAAAGGAAGTCAAAAATATACTGTAGTACATAACTAGAGCTTTTTAAAGAATAACAATAAGCCACTTTCACCTCATCAAAGAAACTTGCAAACTATGATATAAATTGCAAATATTAAATGTTCAAACTGAACACAGCCACTTGAATACATTTCATGTAGGCAAGCAAATAGGCTATACATTCAATGTCTTTCATCTTTTGGGCTTCGGTGTGGTTTGCCAATATTATATATTGGACCAATCTATCTTTATGTGTTGCCTAAGAGTGACTGTGACTATGCTCATGGCTCCACAGACTGAAGGCAGTCTTGAAAGTTCGGTGGCAGAGTTTGCACATGTACTGCCGCTTAAATGTCAGTGCGGAGAGAGTGGGCGCATGGTAAAACAGTGTGTCTGACTCCTGAGGACCAGCAGGATTATCCATGCTGTTTGACCTGGACAGAGGGCTGTGGATGCCGCGTTGCCGTTCTACCTCGGGCCTTTTGGTGCTACTCTCCGACGAGCCGCTGGGCTCTGGGCTTCCCGGGTCTTCGGCCGCAACTGCTGGCAGCAACGGCACCGGCGGCGTTGCCTGGGCTGGTTTGGACGGGTGCACCAGTGGGGCAGGGCGCCCCGTCGTCATTGTTTGCGCTGTCAGAGGTGGCGAGGGAGACGGAGAGGACGACGGCCGCCTGTCGACCTCCTTGCCGCTGCCGCTGTCGCCGTCAGCCGTCGCCATGTGGGACTGGTAATGGCTCCAGAGGCGGAAGTTGGTTCTGAAGGCTTTGTTGCAGATGTGACAGATGAAGGGCTTGATGTGGCACAGCAGCTCCTGGTGCCGTTCCAAGTCTTTGTGACAACTGAAGAGGTTGCCGCATTTCTCGCATGGCCAAACGCCTGGCTCCTCGGACCCAATCTTAGCCAACTCTGCGCTTTCCATGTCGCTTACAGCCTCCTCCATCGGCTCTTCCTTCATGACCAGCCTGCCCATGCTTAGGTCCTCAGGCACATAGGATGAGGAGTCTTCTGAGTCGTACGTAGGCGGTCCCAGGGAGTTACTATAGGCGGCCGTCTCTGCAGCACTGCCAGTGGCTACATGGTCACGGTCGCAATGCTCCTGTCTGAGAATGTCCGTGTCCTCTCCATTGTTTTCCTGCAATTTAAGGTTAATCTGGTCTTTAACAGTCATCATGTTATGGTTGTGGACTTCCACCTGGTGGCGCCATATGCTAAACGAGGACTTGAAGGTCCGCATGCACTCAAGGCATGTCAGTTTCTTGTACTTGCAGTGTGCCTCGTGGTCTTTCTTAACTGTCGAGTTTGAGAATCGGAGTCCACAGTACGGGCACACGGTCGCGTAACGACATCCCCTCTCATGATCACCCTGCTCAAAAAGAGATGACAGCTTCACATTGCAAAGTCTGCATGAGTAAACACCTTCCTCTGTGTTCTTATGATCAGGCATCTCGCTTTGTCTGCTAAAGAGGGCGCTCTCCCTTGCCATGTCCTCATCAACATTTTCAGCAGGGTGCGTTCTCAAATGCTGCTTATATTGAGACTGGAATAAAAAAACTTTTCCACAGTAAGGGCAAATAAAATTGTGCCTTGGCCTTTTTTTAGTAGATGGCTGCAAGCTTTGCTTATTTCTCTTGAGCTTCCAAAGCAAAGCTTTCTTTATTTCCCTCTCTCTCACAATATCAATTAATTTCTTTTGAAACTTCTCGTCCAGCATAGGCGAGCTGGAAGACGAAGCAGGATTTTGTACAACCCCATGCTGAGTTTGACAGTGAGTCCACACCTTGAAGTTGGTATGAAAGCGTTTTTGGCAGATGTCGCAGGCGTACGGCTTCTCTGGGTTGTGATACATGTTCACATGACGATGTAGCCCAGCATTTGATCTGAACACCTTCAAACAGTTCCAGCATTTAAATAGTTTGCTCCCATCTGGCTCCATGTCATTGTCATGATTTTCCACACTGGTCTTTAGAGTCTCTGTTTCTGAAACGGTTTCATCAAGTGGGAGGAAGTGTTCTTTCAACGTTCTGGACTTTTTGAATGGGTATCTTCTGTTGTCAGCCCTGACCTTTCTCTTTCCAAAGAGATTGACGTTTGGCATAGAGCCTTGGTCATAATTACTTTGAAAGTCTTTGAGATAAACTGGCAATGTTTCTCCAACTGTGATTCGAACAATCTCCATAGGGTCAGCCAGAGGACTGCTGGGCTCGGCTTTCACACAAACATCTCTATCTACCTGAGCGTCGACTTCATTATTCCAGCTGGGGTGCTTTGATCTGAGAACCAGTGGAGATGATCTTTTTGAATCACCGTTGTGCTCTGAGGATTCTGGCCCCGACGCCTTTGATGCCATCCTCACAACTGACTGATGTTGGTCCTTGAGCTCCAATGTGGGAGAGAAAACTGGAACAGGACTGTCCATAGACAATGACCTTCGAAGCAGGCTTTTGATAAGCGGCCCACTACGGTCAACAGTCTGAACTGGTTCACCTTTTTTACCCTGAAGGGGTCCTTTGGTGCGGTGATACAGAGAGTCTTCCTCATCTTCTTCTTCTTTGGTGCCCAAATTGTTGCCAGGCTGTAACCTGCTGTGTTGTGTCTCAGCATCACTAAAAGACACCGATGTGGTGAGCTGTGGTCTTACTGATGAAGTGTGTGATGAATTCCCTTTTAATATAGAACTGTATGGATAGGTAGACTTTTTTTCTGAATGGTCACGTATGTCCGCAGATTTTTTGAATTCCGAGTTCCGGATTAAATTGTTGAAGTTGTGTGCCTGTGAACGGGGCTGGCTCTCAGCTAGAGCTCTGGTAGACTGCGGCAATGAAACTTTCTTGGGGGTTTTGTTTTCATAATTGGAGTGCCCGGGGTTACTTTGGACCTGACACACAATAACGCTCCTTGTCTGTCCATCGTTCTCGTTCTCCTCTGAAAACGACAGCCTCTTTCGGGAGACACAGTAGGATACATGAGGCCTTGTTGACACAATGTTAGTCAGGAAGGGGATTCCTAGGCTGTATCCTAGTTCTTGGATTGCTGCCAGGCTGCCTTTGTCCACAAAAAGTGACGAGGAATAAATGTAATTCAGGACTATCTCAAAGGCATCAGGCTCACAAAAGTCCAATTGTACCATTTTCTGGTCTTCTCTGTCCTCGGGTGCAAAGAGGGACTGGAAATACTCACTGCTGGCAGCCAGAACACTCTTGTGAGCCTGGTATTTCTGCTCACCCACGACCAAAACTGTGTCACACATCTGGCCACTAAGTCGCTGCTCATTGAGAGCGGCTAACAGCGATGGAGCATTTGAAGGGTTACTGTAATGCACTAGGCTCTCCATCATTGCTGAAATGTAAGAAAATATCATTAGATTGTATTGCCAGTGAACAGAAAAATACCTTTGACATGCGTAATAGGTTATGAGGCATGGGTAATATGCGTAATTATACATTTTCTATAGTATAATGTCTTTTACGTGTGTTTATATCTATCATTTACATTCACATGAGAAATGTAGTGTTTGCTAAAGTCAATTTATTTCTTAGTGCATGCAAGCTTTATATATTAATTCAAACTGCATAACTGAGAACCAATATTTTTTTGAATTAACATGTATAGTAAGAAGAAGCTTATCCTAGTAATAAGAAGAGTTTCACTAAACTACCAACATTAAAAGAGGGAAAGTGCCAACTTGATAATTCACAACCAGGTAAACCCTGAAAACTGGAAAAGTTGGTGGAAGCCTGTTTGTTTTCCCATTATGGTTGACCGGCCAGTAAGTGTATCTTACAGTAAGAAAATATATCCCGTTCCAGTCTAATGTGTGTTGTTACTCAGGAATTGTAATAAGTTCTTATTTACTTATTACTCCTTCAAAAAGTTATAATATTACTTTACTTATTACTGGCCTGGGTATTAACAGTAATTAGTTACATTACTTGTTACATTACTACATTACTTTAACAATCACTACCCTGCCTTGCCCCTTTCTGAAAAATGACAACCCGTGTAGTCAGCTCATTTTAGAAATTAATCCTCTTTATTAGAACAATAATGAACCTTAGGAGTCAACAACCAGCAAAAGTGAAAACATTGCAGCCTCTCGAACCAGATGATTGGACAGGTTGGTTCAATTGCCCTACCCTGTTTGCTAGGACCAGAAATCTCGTTCTTGTAACACATTAATGAAGCATTACTTGGATTAGTAATACTTGTTTGGAAAAAGTAATTAGTTACACTACTAGGTACTGGTAAAAGTAAAAATATTACAGTTACTAGTACTACACTCTCACAACTATCTACTGCAACTTGATTATCAACTACTGTAGTTACTGCCCAACACTGCTAACGACAACCTATAACGAGTTAATGTCATTGTAGAACCTACTGTAAATGATGTGAGATTTGTACGGTAATTCAAAAAAATATTGGACGTTATACATCATTTAGGCTCATGTATTATTTCCATTTAACTAATTCCTGCCTGGGTTAATGCACGATAGCATACTACTCATCAGCATTGTGCAAAGCATGTCTACGTTTATCATGTAGGCCTACGGTATTAAACGAAAATGTCCAGTCTATCTATAGCCTATAGCTTATTTCAATAAATTGTCGTTGGTCCATTCGGAGGAAAGTGTATCTACCCAACGAGCAGGCACAGCCTGCTCGTTGCATCTATATGATGCCTTACATCATATAGATGTAAGGCATCTATATGATGCCTTACATCACGTTTATATGGGGCAGGTAATAGACGGCGGAGCGATAGTAGGGGACCGTTCTTTTCATTTGAAAATATTAAGGAACGCGCGAATGTTTCTTCCGCAATAACCTCCCACCCGTCAAGAAAACGGAACACAGAAATAGCGAGATCACGTCATAGATCACGACTGAAACATGTCCGAATTCTCCATGACAAATAACTTGAGAAAATAAGATGAGAAATGGCGCTATAAAACATATGTTTTCTCTTATTTTTTAAAACAAATAGCGTAGTTTACAACAACGAACACGAGTCAATTGTGGACACGAAAAGTTATGTCAGCGGTGCGTTTTCCAGTAGATCCACGCCAATCCCCGAATCAAAACAGTGAAACACAGTGAATTAGCCCGAGCCTAATCCGGCCTGTCAGCGCAGCCGCAGGCTGTAGCCTACAGCAGACACGGGGCAGTTAGCTGGTGAGGTTAGGAACAGCAGAACCTCTCTTTGAGTTACGTCAGGGGGGAAACGCGTTTCCCAACTACACTCTCACAACTATCTACTGCCACTTGATTATCTCGTTCAAATAAGTTTGCGTTACTTAAACTTACCGTCCTGAGCTGAAGCCGTTCCCACGGAGCACAAAGGCGATATTTTATTCAGAATTCTGTTGAATGTACGTTGGTCGTGATTCCATCCATCTTGAATTTGACGTCATCCCACTCCAGGGATGAGGTCATCGCAAGGAACGCTCGTCACGTGTACTGCGATCTGATAGGCTGCTCAATGTGTATGGGCAGGGTACAGGACTATATGGTGACTAATTTAAAGCTACAGTAGGCTACATATTTGTAACTTTAGAATTTCGTTTTGGAGTATCATAACAGCCAGTCATTTCAGATTACCCACTTATTGGGACAATATTTTCAGGTATTTACTTTTATCTCAAATATTAGACATTTTTCTAAATTGAGTTAATACATTTTTGTTTTGTTTTAAAAATTTCAACCTGTTTATTAAACAGGTAAATAACAGTTATGGAGGTAAAGATACAGTGATTAATTTTTTGGTATGCAACTATGGGTTTTCTAACACATAATAAACAAATTGGGCTTGATTTAAATAAATTAATTGACCAAATTAAGGGATATGTAATTATTGTTTTGCAGTGTTACCATGGCAACTTTGTGCTTCCTGACAACCAAAACAGTAACCATAACCCTACCCCTAACCAGAGGTGTAGCACTATGATAAATACACAATGCATTTAAAAACTTACCATTTAAAATCATAATTATGATCATGTACTATGATGTAGCTTCTTTGATGATGTTGCTGCATGGTAGGATAACGCTGATTGCAATGTTCTTGAGCAAAGCTGAATTGTGCAGCCAAGATACTGTAGCCAAACAACTCACATCATGCTCCATCGATTCAGATTATGCACAGCCATTAAAGTACACCACTGAAGCAAGTTTAATCAGACTTATTATCACACCACATTAGAATCAAATGAGGTGACTTGTAAAGGCATGTGAAGAAACCCAATCTCAACTAACTTTTACATACAACATATTCAGATAATGTCAGTGCATTTTAGGAAACAGAATATTCTTATAAATATGACAAAACATATGGGTGCAGCTATCATAACATGGCTGTTGCTTTAATGAGCTTTATGTTGTCACGGCAACGGTATAATCCCAGCTGATGTGTGTGCCACGTCCTCCAAGTGTGTTGAGGGCATATCAGGCACTGCCATGGTTACCTGTGTTGAAAGCAAGCCACTGGAGACAGTATAGCTCTGGTTATTGTTAGAACACATCTTTCCCCTCTGCAGCCACAAACATGTTTATACGTGTTTACACAACTTCAGAAATGTTATATGTTTGAATATTCTTGCACTGAAATTAAGCTGTTAGCATAATAGTGCTGTATATGGATAACTTATCTATGGCGACTTGCAAAGAGTACAGTAACAAGTAATAAGTAGGCTAGGAATCTTGTTCAAGGATGCTTACAGGAAGGCCAACTCCACCCTACACCAGTGTAGCGTGGAGCGTAAACTAAAATCACAGCATGGCAGCATTTCTGGTTTTCATTGAGTTGTGTAGTCAAAGTCCTTATAGGCTATAAGTGTCAGTTTCGTAAAGAATTTAATTTTCACCTGTAGCTGCCCACACCCTCTCACACACCAAATGCTCCTAGTACTGCCATGACAGCAAAGTCCACCAGGGTTTAATATTGCAGCCACAGGGGAAGGATGAGAATGGAACAGAGGATTCGTCTGGTGGATGTGCACACGCAGAGCTGCCTGATTTCAGAGAGGAGCATGCATGTATAACATGGTCAGTGAATACCTGGTAGAGGAATCAATCTGTATGTAAAATGTATTGGCTGCGCTCCTCATGGCTGCCTGTGGCACTCCTGGCTTTCTGCGGGAGGCTCAACGCCCTGTTTGAAGGTAGGATGCATCTGGATGCATCATGGATGGGACTTTTGTTTTGCAATTTGGATGCGTTTGATGTCTTCAGGGTACATGTGGTAGAATGACACTTTTTTTTTTTACTGATATTGAATGTCTTCAGATGTTACATGCAGTAAAATGTCAAAACGTGTAAATGTTTAACGTCTTAGACATGGTAGGCTACATGCAGCAAACTGAAAACAAAAGACCAATGGGCTGTTAAAACTTGATATTAAATAACTTTAGATAAACTGGATGCCTCAGCCCCTGATGATATTATTATGTTGTTATTTTATGTTGTTCTAGAATATGACCTGTCTTTATCGAGCTACCACCTGTGTATTGGTCACGAGACGAGGCAAGTGAGCTCCATGGTGACATATCCAGTGGCATACACGCAGAGGAGACCATGTGGCGGATGGCTGCCCTGGAAGACCTGTGATGTCAGACTGTATAAGATGGTCCACCGCACCGAGTACGGGACGGTCACCGAGGAGGTTACCAGGTGCTGTGATGGTTTTGTGCAAGTCGGCAGATACTGTGCTCTGCGTAAGTTGTCGGCCGTTTACTTATCAAGCATATCCACAATATGCATTGTGCACAATAAAAGCACACATTTTTCAACATTTGGAGTACATTTTAAACATCACATTACACACAGTATGAAGATAATCAAGTCAAGTCAAATGTATTATCCCAAAAGGGGAAAATTGATTGCAGTCAGGTATTACACAAATTCAATCCATCATTAAAAGAAAAGTCAGGTCTGAAAGCAGACACATTTGAGGTAGTCTCAGCCTCTTCCGTTCATTAGCACTACGTCACATAAGCAACTCTGTACTGAACGTCTGATGCATATACCCTTGTAAGCTCGACACTTTCTCTCTGACTTTCCGGAAGTAATACTGTCGATAGCCATTGGCTGTTAGCATTGTCACTCACAAGTAATTTCCGGTGCAGCGATAGCGTAGTGCTTTATTTACTTGTTTAAAATGTTCAATTTATTTTAATCAGTAACCGTAGCCTACTACATTTACAGATTTACAATACCTGTATAACAGCCAGTTGTTTAGTTTTTTCTCATTGCAAAAGTAACTTCCGACTTGGTCATTGAGTTTGTAGTTGGTCGTCAAGCATGTCAATCAAAATACATTGTGTGTCAAGTAGGCGGGTACTGACGCAGTTAGCCAGCGATGTGTCCCAGACTTTCCGTAAGTGAAGGCTGGCTCTGCGAGACTACATTTGAGGTGACAAGCCTGTACACTGGAAAAAATGCCCTATAAAATATAAGTGCAAACATATTAGTTAGAAGCTTGCTTATGCTTAAAACAAGCACATTTGGCTGCCAGTGCAGTAAGTGAAATTCACTTTATAAGATTTCTTAAATTAAGTGCAGATTTACTTAATTGAAGTCACTAGATAAGCCATTTATATTAGAAGCCAGTACAACTAGATTTTAAATTTAAAAACAAGATTATCACGCTAAGTTAAATGTAGTTTTTGCAGTGTAACAAGTTCTAACTTTTAAATGAAGCTTTGAACAGAAGCAGTGAGTTCGCCACCAAGGCAGGGTCCTGCCCCGCTACAGGAGAATTACCTTCCGACTCTGCACGATGTCACTGGGACTGGGACTGCCCGCGCTGGCAAAAATGCTGTCGTACACTGGGCACATGTGCTGAACCCACAAGTAAGTATACATTACCCTCAAAATTACTATTTAAACTGCATAGGAGGATGTTTGGGTGGAACCAAGAGATGGATTTACTGATGGAATTATCTGCACGATACAGACTACAATAGTAGTATCTTGTCGCATGGGATGTGTAAGGTGCCACTGTTTCAAGAAATTACCATTTATTTTTTACAATAAATATAATAAAAATAAAAATAAATTTATCTTAAATAAGTAGGATACACTTACTTAGTATTACGTATTAAGGAGCATGTGGGGGGCTTTTGTTTGTATGAAAATAATAATCATATTCCCATTACAATAGCACAAAATTATGCTATTGACAATGTGTGTTCAGTAACACTGCTGTTGCAACCCATGACCACAGGAGTCACCAGAATGCCAGGACATCCAGTTCTGCTTTAATGACTATAGATTTCTACTTAAACAATTTCAGACTCATCCCATTTGTCAAATGGAGGCTGGCGCTTCAATGTCACGGTGACCGTGAAGACAGATTACCTGCGGCTAATATCCCTGGAGGAAGGGCATCTAAATCATACCAGATTGCTGCACGCTATGGTACCACTGCCGAAGCAATTAATTAGGAGAACCGCTGTCATTAGCAACTCTTCCTAAGTCTAACATCTTGTTGACATCATGTCTGTTACTCACACAGGTGACTGGGGCGCTGAACTCCTCCGATGTAACCGTTCGCTACATCGGCACATGGCCTGTGGTTCCTTACAGGACTGCCACATCACTGCTGGTTGAGAGCAACGTCACTGCCTTGCTGTCTGATACCAGATCTAGCCTTAGCTATCTCATCCGTGAAATAGAAGAAGTGTCATCCGTAACAGTAGAAGGTGAGATGTCTGTGATGGTTTCTTTAACCACTGGATAGATGCATATATATTTGAACCCGCGTCCCCCCAAAACTAACAAATCCCCCTCAGAATGCTTAAACTGGGTCGTAAACTCCGGCAGATTGATAGCTTTTTTTTATCGGTATGGGTATCCATGATAAGCAAGATCATTATTTTAAGCGATGATATAAAAATGTAAGTAATTATTTATTTTGTATTGTGCTAGTCATTTCTTATATTTCATAGACTATATAGTCACTTCAATGTCACATCATATGGTCATTTCGTATATGTCAAAGACTATTTCATATAGTAATTTCAATGTCATTAATAACATTTTGAAAAAACACAAATCTTACAGAATACAGTTTGCTTCAGAACTTACAACTACAAAATGATGAACATATAATATTCATGAACATAAAGTAAATGTGAATCCTTACAATTGTTGTGACACCAGAACCACTAGAAATGTATATATTGTGTGTGCTTGTGCACGGCCCTATACATTCAGAAAATGAGGTGCAGGAACATGTAAATATTGTACCATGTTTCCGAACAAGATAGTACCCACACTCCCTCTATTGTGTTGCAACAATTCTACAACCCTAATGATCTTGCTCCTATTAGTATGCAAGTGTGTCCACATCCAGTACTCTATGTGGATGTTATGTTTCTTCTGTTGTCATAGTGTAATCTAAAATGTTATACCGTAAAAATGCAAAAATAGCCCGGGCTTTTATTTGCTTCAATCAATAATTTCAACAGGCCTTTATTTGTAACAGGCGTCTATATGGGACAGGCGTTTAATTACTTTACACACAAAACCCCTGCTAAGAAAATATGGAAAATAAAATCACATATATTATATAAACCAATGTGATTATTATTTGTATCTGTTTAAAATTTGAATTGGAAAAAAACAAACAGAAAAGGTTGTCTTTAATTCCTTGTTTACTCTACAGACAGCATTTAGTTCAGTAAATAAAAAGCGATTGTTCATTCACACTGGTAGTAAAGCATCTGTGCAGAGGATTAAGTCACACTGCCTGTGAGCAACACACCTGTCAATGTTCGTCATAGCCTACAGTAAGGTAAAAGTGGTGAAAAATGTAACTAACATTAACATTATTAATTTGTAGCTAAGAAATGAAAACAAGCATAGCCTACCCAACAACATCACCACTGGTCTCTTTATTGCCATCTTCTTACTCATCTACGCCACACTCCACACTGTATTGACAAATCTTTAACCATTTAAATGTGTGGATCCAAGCAGCTAAGAACTAGCTTTATTTGTCAAAACATGTAGCCACCCCAGGCCAGTTAAAGGGACAGGCATCTATTTGGGACCCATCTTTTATTTGAAGGTTTAAGGTAACCTTTTGTATGTATATACCGGGAGCTAAATTGAATGCCTGTTTGACTAATGCAATACATTTTATTGCATTTAAAATAAAAGGGTAGTTTTTGACACGATTAACAATAACACTGTAATGCAAAGGCTGTTTAAGAGTTTATTGTGACATTGGAGCATTAGATACATTAAAATGTTCTGGAATAAATATAATTTTATAAAAATAATGAAAACAAATTGTCTTTTGCCACCTAGGATTAAAATAAAATATGTAAGATTTGTACAACTGTATCGTGAGACTGTTATGATTCATAGAACAGGGTGTGATATGTGATATGTGATACAGGGAAGATATGATTCAGAATCATCGCAGTTTTCCGCTACCAGCTTTTTCACACTCATCTGCAGCTGTGGGAGGTTTCCTGCAATAGCGGAAAATAACACTAGTGACACACATACAAACTGAGAGACATAAATAACGTATAATTTGGGCTTGCTGCACACACACACACACACACACACACACACACACACACACACCACACCACACCACACCACACCACATCACACCACACATACACAAACATTGGAAAAGATGACCCCACCACACACAAATTTCAAATTGATCAAAAATGTAATTTTTTATATTATTAATTATTTGTATTAGTTAAACATGTATTTATTTCAGGTTCTTTGGTTCCAAAAACTTTATGTAAAAAAAATACATGTTCAATAAATGTTACATTTTATTAAAACGTTGTAGCCAATCCATTTTCCAAAAACAAAATACTATACTTTAATTACTCAATGTACACCACCCTGACACTCTTGTTTTTAAAGACTAATATATATACAATAAAATATATTTCGTACAACGATAGCACTAATACTGTAGGCAGCCTGCTATATACTTGAATCCGTCATGTGTCGTTCTTTTGTATTTATGCAGACGTGGATGAGTGTGCACACCCGGCTCTCCATACATGCTGCTCTCACGCAGCATGCAACAACACAGTGGGATCCTACCACTGTGCTTGCCACCAAGGGTATGTGGACGTCAACCCCACCAAGGTTGGCACAGGTTGGTGTGTTGTTGGTGTGTTTGTGTCGGTTAAAAAAAGATTAGCCAGATATGACAATATTGTCTGGCTGCTGTTTTAAATATAGTTACATTGTATGGGAAAGACAAGGGTACCTGGGCTCACACTATCTTGTATGTAATTGGAATTTAAAAGCAAAAAAAAAAAAAAAAACACAAAAGAATACCCACAGCATTACTCATTGGCTGTGATTTTAATTTGGAATGTTCTGAACCGGATTAAAGGACACTGTTTGACCATATTATAAGAGAAGACTGTAATTGGTGCATATGTAATTGCCCTGTACACCCACAAATGTGTTTTGAGTTAATATGGCTGGTATGGTATGGTAATTATAAAAAATATGAAATAGCTTAGTAATGTGTAGATATTAAAGGTATAGTCAGCTGTGCTGGAGAAAGATTGTAATTGTAATTTGAAAACAAAAACACCCTTCCTTTCTCAATATGGAGTTTTGTGGCGCTACTGCAACATGTCTATGCATAATGCTAGTGCACCAGCCACATCCAGGGCTGTACAGACGGGAGGGGGTTCCTTTTAAATGTAGGGGTTACTGCATGTTCATTGGAGTGTCCCTCTTCTAGTGTCCCAGACACTCAACGCCACTGCTAAACTGACCAACGTTGAGTTCACTGATGACCTGCTGAACTCCAGTAGCCAGGCTTACATAAACCTCACAAAGAGTATCACAAATGAAGTAAGTCTGTCTGTCTGTCTGTCAGCCTGCCTGTCTGTCTGTCTGCCTGTCTTGTCTGTCTGTAAGCCTGTCTGTCAGCCTGTCTGTCTGCCTGTCTGCCTGTCTGTAAGCCTGTCTGCCTGTCTGTCAGCCTGTCTGTCTGTCTGTCTGCTTGTCTGTCTGTCTGTCTGTCAGCCTGTCTGTCTGCCTGTCTGTCAGCCTGTCTGTCTGTCTTTCTGTCTGTCTGTCTGTCTGTCTGTCAGCCTGTCTATATATCCTCTCAGCCCTCATCTGACTTTTTATGCTATCTCACCAATAGGTCTACAGGTGCCTCTTGCCAAACCTCAGGGCTATGGTGGACTCAGGTATGGCGAGGATCACGATAACAAGCTTATCCCAGGGTAGTGTGGTGGTCAACTTCAACATAAGCTTTGATACCACTGAGGTCCAAGATGTCAGCCAGTTGTCCTTAGCTGTGGTGTCCTCCCTCCTGAACAGCACCAAATACACCCTGGATGTAAACAGCATACGTATAAGTGGTATGTTACTATTCTCTCTGTTACAGTAAAATGTTTTCTAGAGCGTTCTTGCTACAAAGTGTTCAGTATATAACTAATTAATTAACTGGTGGTTAGGCTATATTTCTATATATAATTAGCAATGATTATCAAAGGAATATTAATGGACATAATGTAAGAGATAATAATGTAATGATATAGTGACGTGATGTAGCGATCTTTGCTAGCGCCTGCAAGGTGTGATTTAACTTGTAGCATGGCGCAATATAACACCATTGTCTAAATGTTGTTGGGCTTTTATAAAAACATTTTTGACCTTTTTTATATCAGTTAGCATTATGGTTTTTGGTCCTATAACTAAACGTAAGGTACACAGAAAATAAATGACCTTATTTATTTCCTGTGCATTTTTTCTCTACAACTACAATTACCACAAATACAGATATAGCTACCATAGGCACTGCACCTTCAGTTACCACGTTTACACCTTCACTTACAACAACTACACCTTCACCCACCATGACCACACCTGTACCTACCACAACCACTACACCTCCACCTACCACCACTATACCTTCAGTCACCACGACTACACCTCCACCTACCACCACTATACCTTCAGTCACCACGACTACACCTCCACCTACCACAACGACTATAACTTCACCTTCAACCACTTTATCTTCAGCCACCACAACTACATCTGTAGCTACCATGACTACACCTTCACCCCCCACAGCCACACCTTCACCCACCACAACCACATCTCCACCCACAACGACCACACATTCACCCACCATGATCACACCTCCACCCACCACAACCACACCTTCATCCCCCACGACCACACCTTCACCCACCACAACCACACCTTCACCACCCACGACCACACCTTCACCCCCCACGGCCACGGCCACACCTCCACCCACCACGACCACACCTTCACCCCCCACGACCACACCATCACCCCCCACAACCACACCTTCACCCACCATGACCACACCTTCACCCACCACGACCACGGCCACACCTCCACCTACCACAACCATTACACCACCTACCGCAGCCAGTTCATCCACCATTATCCCTGCTGCAACGGTGGCTGCCACCTCTGCGGTCACAAGCCAGGTCACGCCAGGTGCCATCTCAGTGCAGTGCAGAGCCACAGCCATCACCGTCAGCGTAGCTCTGGGTTTTCTGACGGCCAACCGAATCACAGAGGACGCCCTCTACCTGGGGTTGAAGGAATGCAGCGTGAATGGAGGCAATGCTACCCATGCCCAGCTGACCGTGGCTTGGAACGAATGTGACACAAAGATCCTTAATGTGAGTTAGTTTGTGAGGTATTTCATAATGTTTAATGGTATTTTGTAGTGTCATATGTCACACACAGTGTGAGTTAGTATGTGAGGTATTTCATAATGTTTCATGGTATTTCATTAGCCTGGTGTAATCAGCCCCAATATTTGCTTTGTGAATATAGTCTAGCCACACTCGATTGGGAAGTGTTAACAGTCGTTGCCTCCTACTTAGCGGAGACCTCTGGTTCGATTTGCAACTATTGGACCGTGTTTAACCAATCAGTGTTGTTACAACTTTTTTGATCATCTCATCTAGCTCTACCACCATTTTGAAACATGCTTGACATCAATGTCGACTCACTAACCCTCCCTGATTGGAACGCCAGCAGGGTGGCTGTGAAAACGCTAATGCGAACAGGGTTTCCATTCAGACTATAATCTCAGTGAAAGAATATTGACCTGACAGCAATAGTCAGGCAAAGCCAGGCTAGTAGTGCATCATATGTGACACAGATCCTTCGTTTGAGTTAGTTTGTGATGTATTTCATGATGTTTCATATATATATATAGTATTTCATAGTGTGTCGTGTGACACAGAGATCCTTTGTGTGAGGTGCTGTAAGTAGCATGTGATGTATTTTTATAATGATTCATGATATTTAATATTTCATATAAGTATGAGTTATTTGTGATGTATTTCATGATGTATTTCCTAATGTGTCATAAGACATACCTCAACCTGTATTTAACGGTTGAAAATAATCTGCTTTGCATTTCAGAATGAAACCTATTACACTGTACAAGTAATGCTCTTTAATAGCATGGAGCCGCAAACCCTGCTGGACGGTACAGTGCTAGTTCCCAGAATGCATCTGGCCTTGCCAATCATGTGCACCTACAGGAAGACCATCCTTATCTCCACCAACTACGGCCCTACAGGGTGAGGTCCTCAAGATGCTGTGGTTGCTATGTGAACCAAGCCAGTTGTGTTTAGCTAGCGTTAATCAGCGAATTGTTGTGCCGTTTTCATGCCTGTTTGTTATTTCATTGCTATTGTGCAGTGAATTTACAAGAGCCGTAATGATCATTTCAGTCAGAGCCACTATTAGTCAAAATATGTATGTCATGTATGTTAATTATATTTGGAGGTATGGCTCTGTTCTGGAATCGCCCTGCCCTTCCATGCAGCAAAAGACCCTCCATAGGCTACAGAACGAAACAAGCATAAATGACAACCATAGAACTACATAGTAAATGATGAACACAGACATTGACCAATACAGACATACAGCTGACCAAAAAGGAGGTGCAGGGGAGGTGGTGGTGGGAGCAAAGGAGCTTGCAGGGGAAGAGGCAGGAAAGGAGCAGGTTTAACCAGATTATAAAGCGACCTGGACTATTTGACCAATGCGTCTGTCAGCTGGTTGACATTGCGTGACTTTGTGGCCTTCCTGAACTAACCCTGTGCCTAATTTAGAATAAAGTGAGACTACAGTTGGCAGGTTTGTGATATGTTTTGTTTGCAATACGTAACAGAAAGGAAAATGACACGGAAAATTATACAGCTCAAGCTCAAGTAACATTCAAGAATGTATATTGTTGGAGCACATACAGAATGCGTTGTGTTGTGTTGTGGCCTATGTCTAGACAGAGAGAATGGAATTTAACAGAGAGCGTTCAGCGGACGGCACTTCACAAATGCCGTTGGTGACACGCCCACTTAAAAGAGACCAGCAGGGGTCCAGTCTTTCCTCCCATTGAAATGCAATACAGTGCTCCATCTTGTTATAATGTCTTTGGTCTAGATATGACATTCTTGGAGACGCCATCACAGGCCTGGGGACGTTCCACGTGACAGTTCAGCTGCTGAACGGCACATGGCCCCTCCCCCAGAACTACAGCCTTTCCCCGACAGACAAGGTCGTGCTGGAGGTCAGCCTGAACACCTCAGCGCCCCAGATTAAGGTTGTCATGGACACATGCTGGGCCACCCCCACCAGCAACCCCACAGACGCCATCAAAAGCGTCTTCCTGCAAAATAGGTGTGGTAATACTTGTATATACTTAGGTAAATAATTCTTTTTTTAGTTTGGAGATTCTGACGACTACAGCTAGACGTGTGAGGCCGTCCTGATCTCGCGAGATTTGGTTCAAAAATTTGGACAAAGCACCTGCCCTTTTCTAAACAGTTTCAATGGACGGCTTCCCAGATAGCTGTGTGTAGCCATCTGCAGCGTCAGGTTCGACTACAGCAGCACCCTGTGAAATATCCGTGGACTGCTAAGTGTGATTAACTGTTGCTGACAGTTAGTGCTGGATTATGTAAAAACAGTATAGGCAGCTTTGGAGATTTGAAGGTACGCTCGTCCATTGTATTTGAGCCACTACTGAATTGGCCTGTACGGACTCCAGTGGAGTTTTGTGTTGATGTGTTGTTTGTGCTCAGCCTCATACATCATATGATCAATGCAATGATCACCTGGCACACCTGGCACACCTCTCTACTCCTCCCTCTACAGAGCTCGTCTTTCCATGCTTATCTCCTCTAGATTTTTGTTTTGATCTAAACAGCGAGCTGAGGAGGAAATTTGTTATTTTCTGCGGCGCTTGAATGCAATGGAGGAGGGTATCTTCGGATTCACAAAGGAGTTCCCCACATGTTCCAACTTGGGGGACTTCCCCGGTAATGCCGCGAGCATTTACAGGAATGTGCCCCTAATTAATCGGCCTTTTCAGCCTTTCTCTTTCCATTACGGTGTAGGAGTTAACTGACATACATTATTCAATGCTCGCCCAAACAAACAATGGTGCTTGCTGATTACTGATACACTGTGTTATTTCACCTGTTTGAGTTTTACCAATCATCGTCGAACCCAATCCAGCAGTATTTCAGGGCTGCTCCGAAGTACCTATCCAGGAGTAGTAGGTACTACTTCTACCCAAGAAATATGTCCTTCCAGGGTGTGTCCTGCTGTGATAAAGCGCCTAAAGGTGCTGGTGTAATGGTGACCACACGGTAGCGCTATACGTCACCTCAAGAACTCTCTAGATGCTATAGCCCTTTAGCGTTTCCTCTATTATCGGTGGGAGCGGGGTTCGCGTCCCGGGTGGAACGGACACACTGCCCCCCCCCCCCTGTCTCTTCTCCTGCATCACAGGAGAAGAGACAGGATATAACGAGATAGTACATGGTAAATAATGTAAGGTGCTAATAATAAAGCTATCCCCCGGAGGTGGGTTTCCCTTGATTCCTCTACTGTATATTTGGTGATGCCGCTCTGCCCCACAGCTGTCCACTGCCTGGCACGTACACCACAGTACTGCAGAACGGGAACTTCAGCACGTCTCGACTGTCCGTACAGATCTTCGCTTTTGTGGACATGGACGTCCTCTACATTCACTGCCAGGTCCAGATCTGTGTGGAGTTGGGCTCTCACACATGCGTACCTGTGAGTGTTGTTTTATAGCTTGTGATCCCCCCCCTTCCCAGGTCATGACCTATTGACCTCTCTGGGTTTGAGGCTTGGTGATGGAGAGTTCAGATGCAAAAACCTCTAAAGCCATCTGACATATTTTTTAATTGGAAATATTGAAATAATGAGTTATTTGGAAGATATTACTTTTTATTCTTATAAAGGCCAAATAAACTAAGCCAAATATCGAAACCTAATAAATAATACTGTTTTATATTGCTAATTGCTATTTTTTTCAGACGGACAGAGGATTTTGCGTCTGAGCTCTTCACATTTGGGACGATGTAACTGAATTTGTTGTAGCTGGCAAATGAGATCAATATATAAATGTTTCCCCGCAGGAGTGCATTGAAAGAACAGGGCGGTCATCCAAATCGATTGGAACAGGTTTAGGTTCTTTTGGGCCTTTACAAAGATTAGTTCTTGGTGAGCTGGTTCTCGGTTCTTTTTTTAATATTCAAAACATTACAGTGATCAGCTATGAACAGTTTAACATTATGTTTTTGTTATTATGCATCTGAGGTCATGAATAGAAACATATCTCTTTGCTCTTTTTCAATACTTATGTATTGCATTGAAGCCTACATTAACCTCAGATTGCCTACTATTGCAGATTCGTTGCAAGAGGGCATGGATACGGTTCATCTGGTAGGCTTCTCCTTCTTGGGAATCGGCTTGAGTCTTATCTTCATTGGTGGTTTTATTGGAATTTTCGTCTGCCAAAGGAACCGCATTGGAAACTACAATTTCAATCTCAAACCTAAGGAAGAAAAGTTCACCTACCTTGTGTTTAACACTTAGGACTGCAGGCGTTCGTTTGTGCGACCAAATAAAAACAAACACTGACCGGCTTCATCTGCTCTAAACCCTTGTTTAATCAAACAATCTGTGAAATGATGTAGGCCTAGAGCATTTCACATTTTGTGGCTTGCCCCTTTCAATCCCTTGTTTAGTTTAACATGGCCACACTCTTCTACGGCAACAACAAGCAACCATCTCATCACATCGACAAGGTGTAAACATACAGTTTCAATATTCGGTTGTACAAAAGAACATGTTAAAAAAAATGTAAACGGCTAAAATTGCTTGATCGTTAAGCTTTGCCAAGAATCATTTATGAACAGCAACAAAGTAATATATATATCAAAACTAATATATATTGCTAATTCCAGTATGTAGGCTATTGGATTATTACATCTGTCAGGTTTAAAGCTTTAACTAAATGTTGATGCTGTTTATTTAGAATGTATGTTATGAGTTATCACCTGAAGGCATACTCCACACACAGAGCATTACATTCCTGCTACTATTCTTGCCATTCCACCAAAACCCTTCCAGGCACAGGGTTTTGTGCAGTGGCTGTAGTGTTTCAACATTAACAGCGGCTTTTGTTGTGGAAATCTGTAATACTGTGGGCATTAAAACATAATCAACGTGTATCTTTAGTAACAGTAGCATAGTCAATATTTAACATTGTTTTTGCCTTAAATTATTATTAATAAAAGTGACCTAAGTAATGTTTTATATAGCAAATGAACTTGGGGTATATACAAAGTAAATGATAGCTTGAAGAAAAACAATCAACATTTTAACAATTACAGTAGGCCAACATATTACCGCGCAGGATAAACATGTAAACGTTTACATGCTAAAATGTAATGTAAACGAGGCCTGAACATTTACAAACTAAACCAATCTAATCGGTCATATTGGTGAGATAACTAGGAATAACCTATGCTAAATATGTCTACTACACATACACTGTTCAAGCACGATGTCACTTTATAATGTAGCTCTGCTGCTATTTTTATACTTGGCTAAATTAAGTATTTTAATTTCAATGTTTTTTCAGTAGTCACATGCATAATGATAGCATGATAATAAAATGTTGGATTGCTGTAATTAAAACATTGTATAATTCAGTTATTTAATGTAACTATTTACAGACGCTAGAGGGCACTGTTTGTCAATTTTGTCACAACTGCAAGATGGACGACAGCATGCTTACACAAATGACATTGAATGGAAAAAGATCTTGAGCAGATCATCTATAATAACACTTACAGTAGGATATATTTATAAATACCATATAGATACAGCACTCACATTACGATTACAGATAACTTGCAAATTACAATACAAAATTGTAATTTGTCATACAAAATTATGTCCTTCTCAAAACTATTTACGATAAATTAATTAATCTCAGTGCGAATAGATTTGTGGCACAGTGGCCTGTTTTCCTTAATAGTTAGATAATCACTTATTTCTGTTGGATGCAAATACATGAATGCATCCTCTGACTCAGAGGTAGGCTACATACCACTAATGTTTTTTCATCTTTGACGGATGGTCCCTAGCCAAACTGTCCTGCAGGGGGTGGATATAGTGATTTGGGGGCCCCAGGCGAAGACTAGTATGAGGCCCTCTTCACTCGTCTCACCCAGCTGCTGTTCATGTATAATGCTGCATCCATGTAAATACGATCGGGCATAAGCGGCTATATTTATAGACTGATTGGCTGATCGACAGTCAACGCCCATCAAGGTGCACACTGGAATTATAGCGTGTGGCAGGGTATCATGTGCCATAGTATAATTAATTGAATCATTCATTTGCCCAACCCTACTGTATTAGCCTACCTATTTAAAAGTTGGTGATTATTTACAAAATATTCTATTCTATTCTATTCATTCATTAATTGTTTTATTTTTCATATTATTTATTTAAAGGTGCTGTAAGTAATTCTGGAGAAAGTTTGTTGTTATTTGAACTCAGTCAAAACAGAAACACCTCTCCCTTTAATACCATAGGCTGCTTTCTCAAAAGCTTCGCTCTATATATTGGAAACACACTGGCTAGGATATTGTTTTGTGGTGCTGTCTGCACCACTTTGTGTTCCTAATTACTGAGCCAGGGCTGTGTAATAACACCAGATATGTCTTTCATCACGCACAGAGAATGGGCAGCTAGTGGACCGTGAAGAGATATTTAGTTGACAATGTGTATTATCTTACAATTACACCGGTGGGTTTAGCGTGGGTTTTTAGGTTGGGGCTTTCGTTGGGACTAGTGTCAGTTATTGTTTGTTTGTTGCTGTGGGTGAGTGTTTTGCGTGTTTTTCTTTATTAAACGGTTTATCCTCTCTGAAACCTGTGCCTGGTTAGACTACACCTTTAACATGACACAGTCACAACCTTTTTGATAATTGTTCTATATAAAAGTTCTCATATTTGCATTATAATAGAGCAGTTCAGTTTGATTGTATCTCGTGTGATCAGCTTTTAAATCTATTACACATTGAATATCAACTTGTCAGAAAAATGTACCCCAAATAATATGTCTATAATGTATTATAAAAGAGAAGAAGTTAATAGATGCTAGATAAGCTAATTTCCAGTTAATTGTACCTTGACCATGTTGTCAGATAGAAAATAGATATGTTTACCATCACTAAGACAAGCCAAATTATAGAGCACAGCAAACAAGGCTGGGATCTTTCTAATGGTTTTAACCATCATATTTATTTGAACGTGAACAGGTCATGATCTTGATTTCTGGAGAGAATTTGCACCAAATTTTATGTAATCATACTCAAGTACAAAATGGCCTTCATGATAATCTCATGAGTGTCCTAAAACACAGAATGTGTTATATGTTATGATTCAAGTTTAAGTTTTAATGGAATGAAATGTATGCAGATATATTTAGATTTTCTATTGGTATAGCTGTATAATGGTAATTACTCCAAATTAGTATCCAGAAAATAGAAAACAAATATACACCAAGAAAGAACAAAACACATTACACTAATTTATTTACAATTGTTTTGTTCAAGCTACAGTTTTGTTACATAAGGTCTTTAAGGTGTTTCTAACATTATCAACAAGAAAACGTTTAAAACGAGCATGTGTTGGAAAGTGAAGTAGCACCTTGCAATAATGCCGTGAATCAAACCGCTAAGACACCTTGAGTCAAAAGCTGGTTCAAACATGCATTTCTGAATGTGTGTAAAGCTGCATTAATCAATATTCGTCATATGTTGAGATGAGCCTGTTCTACACTATCTGCCGCTTCATTCAACACCCCCCCTTGTAACGCCTCCTATGTTCACCTTTCAATTCTCCAGGTACAAGATTCATCACTATTTTTATCTCAATTGGTCTTCCCAAACCCGAGGTAGTGTGCCCGAAATAAATATATAAAATATGCATTATGAAATAAACATTTTTATATTGTATGCTATATAGGTAAATCAAAGTGGACACATTATTTAATAATAAACACTGAGGAGATGATTAGTGCCAAAAGAAAACCGTGAACAAACTGAACAAATATCATTAAATGCCTGCTGATAATGAAAGCCAAATAGTTTCATCTGGTGTGTCAGTTGCCAGCAGAGTGTTATTTGTTGTTTATAATTTCACCCGTGTACAACAATCTTAATTAATGCAGCTTTATAAAGAAAGCCTTAAGTGAGACTGTCATCTTTAATCAAATACAATTTAGTTGCACATTACAGATATATACAGGACATAACAGAAGTCCATGTGCTCAGCAGTGTTACGTTACTGCCTGCTAGCCTATCTGTTCTAATCTGTCTGCTTCACGTCAAGCGCAAACCGGACGACGCTGCCACTGCGCCGCGGCTCAGGCTCGGCGCTGCTGTGCGCCGGCAGCTGTGGTTCTCCTCCACATGCACCCTGGGAGTGGTGAAGGCTGGGTCGGAGAACCTCGTCTTTAGCGTCACTAGGAGGCAGCAGAACAGTTAAAACACCAGAGGAGGAGAAAACAGAGAGTGAAGGGAAGAAGCATTTAATTCAGGAGAACACTGGGCTGAGTGGATGTAAACACCACAACTTGTTTAAGAATAACAAATCGGTGTTTCATTGGATGCCATGGTAGTCAGCTAAATAATACTGTGAGTCAATAGTGTAGCTTTTTTTTTAGTTAATGCTTGCATCCCTTGCTTGAGAATATACAGTTTATATGCATGCTGTTTCAATAAAGTTTGTTTGGACATGCTCTTTTAAATTGACATGTCCGTTTAAATTGACATTATAAACTACAGCACACTATTGGTTAAGTAAGGGCCTCTGTGAATTAGTAAGGGAGTTTATGGACACCCCATCATCTTAAATCTCCATTAGGCAGTATATGTGACATGTTCAAATTGTTTTATTTCATCCGGCTATCAAGAAGGCTGGTGCCGCACTTCAACAAAAGAGAAACTGCTTAATGGAGGTTTAATCACATCTGATCTGATCCAAAACAACTGTGCCTAACAGTTGGAACAACATGCTCTTAGGATTTTCTTTGGCCTATCTCCAAAGCAGAGAGGTCTTCCTCGTCCAACTGCCACAACTTCCAACTTTAAATTAGTTCGATACACAATACACAGATCAAATTCAAACCATATCATGGCAGAATTAAATGTGCAGGTCCCACAAAAACAATTCTACAAACCTGTAGAAGCTTGTGTAGAATGAAAAATGGGAAATTATATATGGGAAGGTTTATTCTGTGCATTACAAAAAGCTGAAGTGCAAAACTATGATACAGTATCAGCTGTAGGCTATTTGGAGTGATACCACCTGAGCAAATAGCGTACAGTGAATCCATGGGAATGGGGTTCTGCAGTGCTTTTCAAACATATTGAGCCATAACCCCCAAAAAGAAGAAAATGAATGGTTTCTTTTTGTCGGATATCATAAAGTAATAGTAATTACAGTGAAAGTAATATAAACAGCAATGGACACTATTAAATATACAGTATTTTAATCTCAAAATTATCCAAAACTATCCAATGGGGTTCTGACTCACACTTTGAAAACCACTCTTCCAAAAACAGGAAAGAGAAAAGGCAATAAAATAACTCTGCTAAATCTGTGTGAATAATTCCATAGTCACAGTTAAACAGCCATGCAATCCACGTACAGTAGTTTACATCAATCTCTAAGCCTGGACTAGCTTCATAGGATGGTCAGTGATGACTTGAAAATACCTCCTCTAAGATTTTACTAAGTGTAACCAAACAATAAAATAACAACAACAGCACCATCTGCAGGTGTTACTGTGCAATTGCCATGGCAATTGCACATGGTCATCTGTCAATTATCATTCATATTGAACCGTTTGGTTGACGGCAAGTAGTAGACCACTAGTCTTTAACTAGATTGTAGCCACCAATAATTCTGAACTAGTATTATGATTTTCTTATTATGTCTGGTTCATTAGCCAGATACTACAGGCTAGTTTGCTTTCATAGGACCACCAGATTTATTGGTATATTGCACTGATGTTATTCTGCTATTATAACTCTCTTTGTCCACTATTACGAGAGGCAGTTGATTCAACTCAACTGTTTGCGTGGGGAATTAAATGTGTGCACTTTTTCCTTGGCATAGGTGCTAACAATAGTTGAACAATAATAGTTGGACCAAACCCACAACCTATTGTTTGGGAGTCGGGCCAACCAACCAATCCTGCACCAAACCATGCAAAGGGTAGTCGCAGACACAAGCTCTAATCCACACGTTTTCAGCCTGTAGGTGGCGCTGTCACTGGGGTTTGATTTCAGTGTTATTGGCTACGCATACAGACGCCGACCTTAGAGAAGCTTATTTGTAAATACAATATGTGACAGCAAGCATTCAGGCAGCCACACTCATTCTCCTATCCTAGTGTCCTTATGGAACAGAAGACAAATGGCCCAGAAGCTAGGAATGCAGTGACGTAGTCACTGTAACACAACAAAAACGTGCCAATATGGTAGAAAATGTTAAATAAATCAGATGTCCATTAGCATGGTATGGATGGGAATAGGCGGCATTTGTGATTTTGTGGTTGGTTTTACGTCGCTATGGTTACCTGGGATTTGGTAGTGCACAGCCCCACAGGTGTTGCTTTAGGGTCTGAACCCAACCAATGTCTCTGATTGGCTGGCAGAGTTGTATGTAGTGGTGCTGCTTTAGCACAACCCTTCAAATAGACCAGAATGTAACGCATTAGCGTACTACAAAGGGGACACACATTACCTAAATCTCATGACCCCGGCTAGGCTATGTCCCCTCACACAAGGCTGTCAATCACAGAACTACAATGTCATTTAAGAAAATATAACTGCCCAACATATCACAGATTGTCCCATCTATGAAGAGGATGGCATACACTGTTATTGGTCATCGTATAATTTGTCAGGGACCCACAAAGCAAATACAATCTTACTCTGGATTTTCTTGACATCCTCTGACATGCATTTATCTATACCATTTAGATGAGATTTTGAATATATTATGAATAATAATAATACATTCCTCTCTCCTCGCATTATAGCACTATGAATTCATAGAACAGTGTTTGTACAATCTGTGATACGCATTGGAAGATTTTCGTAGGAACATCGTTCCCTACAATGTGGTGTAGGTTATCGATAGTCTCACAAACACGGGGTCTAATATAAGACAAGCATTGTCAGATTCCTGCTACCACAAATGTTTCACACCTGTATTTCTCAACAAAAAGAACCAAGAAGTCATTGCATTGTTTTTTCTGCCGTTTACATTTATTCGGAATATTTCATTAAATATGAGCAAGCAGATAGAAACACAAGCACGTCACAGTAAAATATATTTGCCCAACACTTAACTGTTCTTTACCAACCACCGTATGTGTTGTGGCTAAGCCTTGTTTACATATCCTGCCCCTCCCTCGTGTTAACGTTATGAAGCGCCCCTAAACCAAAGGCTGCAAAATGGCAATGAGTTGGCCCTCGCCTGCACTGAGACCTTAATGCTCCTCAGTGTGGACAGAGCATAGTTAGTGGTGGTCCTTGTACAGAGACACCCGCAGGACACAACAGGAAGTAGAGACTACACAGTCGTCCTGCTAAAATGTAGGGAGGGATGTTGACAGGCAGCACAGGCCCTTCACAATGTGCATCGCTCTATGGTATGGGGCCATAATTACATAATTACTATGTAATTACAAAAAAAGTATGACTAAATAATGTGTACGATGAAAATGTGGAGTTGGCGATTCTGGAGAAAGCTTGTTATTTGAACACACAAGCAAAACAAAAACACCTCCTCATAGGATGCTCCCTCAGAAGCTCCATCCCCCACCCCCCACCCCCATTGCCAAGGCTGGGATACTGTTTTGTGGAGCGGTCCGCACCACGTTGTTGGTCTTCCCATTTACAGAGCTGTGTAGAAACAATACATTACTGCGTGTGCACAGCAGCTTCATCAAGAGAGAGAGGGTCGGGTTGATATAAAATTATTCTCTCGATATCCCGAGGAAGCTAACGGTGGTTTACTCAAAAAACAGCAGTAGCTGAGTACGATTTTGGGGGTAGCCTACGTATTCAACAACCTATTCAACATACAGTTAACACTGAAGAAATATCGTAAAGTAAACATGAAAACAAATCCAGTTAGGAATTTTCAAATGACATGTAACTGAATCTAGTCAAACTGTCACAAGACACAACTTGTCCAGGAGAACGCTCTGGAACCCACTAGAGAAGCAGTAGGTAGGCATACTACTGTACCAGCTTACTAGAACATCACTGTAATCAGAATAAATAAATAAATAAATGAACAATAATAAAATATACAATTTACTGTTTACAGTACATTAACTGAAGGAGGCCTTATCATATCCCAAACACCATATTAAATAAATATCAATTGTACGTAACACATTGGGAATATTAACAATGAATGGCGGGGGAACAGAAGGCAAAAAGGCAGGGTGTATTTCGTGAGTGTGTGCATTCTGTAGCATGTTAACATGTTGTTGCTAATGACTAATGAGCATTTTACTAAAAGACAAGCCTGTGGGCGTTGACTTTGATGGCTTTACTAATGTGCTATTTCACTCAGTGATCAGTGTTACAGAATAGCTTATTATTACAGTACCTGTGACACTTTGATCTACTGTAATATGGTGGGTCCAGAGCCGCGTAGAAGAGAGACGCGTCAATTCTGTTCACTCTAATTTTTTCACAGCAATGGTGGATCGTGAAACCTCAAAACAGTTCCCGGAAGTTAGCCGCAAACACTAAATATACCCTATAAATGATATTGGAAATGTAAATCAGTGCATTTATTTACAACTTATTACCAAATATTACTGTTCTATGTCTGTATTTATCAATGTCAATTTCCCACAAAGCACTTCCTGGACCTGTTTTGCGTCTCCGGTGACCGGTGAAAATGTTTAACTTCCGTTGGTGCGACCCTCTTCCACATGGCTCTGGGAGGGTCTGCAGTCCATCTGATAAGCAAAGCGATGAAACGTTTGTCTTGAGTGTCTTGGATGAACGCAGTATAACAGAATACCTTAGGTGTCCTATCATATTGCACGGTATGAGTGGGTGCCATAGGAGTGTGTGTGTATATATATATATATTATATATACAAACCCATTATGTCCTGTTGCCAGGTATTAGACAGAGCCCTACATATGCATTATGTCCTGTTGCCAGGTATTAGACAGAGCCTTACGTATGTATACAGCCATGAAGAAAACAATAAGACACAGCGGGCACAAACCAAAAACAAGCAGGACATTTATCAAAGATTTTCACAGCGCTGAGATAGGCATCGTTATTATTTAGTCCAGAGACCAGAGCCGAATTTGAGATGTTTTCGTCCCTCAGAAAAAATCCTTGATAAACCCCACGGGGGAAGCTCTGTTGGGTTGATGGAAGTCAACCCAACAGAGCTGCTCGCCGGTGGGCCCATGCAAACACAACAGCCATCCGCGGGCTAGCGAGGCAGCCAGTAGCCACGGCAACCCGGCTGGTGAGCGTGTGTGGGCGTGTGTGGGCGTGTGTGGGCGGCGGCATCAAACAGCACACCCACTCACTATACCACACTGATCTAACATCACCCTGCACATCTAAGTATCACTGCTGAGCAAACTCAGCACAGACGCAGCGAAGGACAGAGAGATGGGGGGAGGGGGGGTGCATTGGGAGAGTCGGAAAGAAAGGGGATGGAAGGAGAACAAGAACCTCAAATTTCATTTTGCAGCCTCTGTGTTCCTTCCCCACCCCCCCCCCCCAAAAGAGAACAGAAGAGAAGAAGTGCTAAATTATTTTTACTCTTTTGCCTCAGCCAGTTTGTTGTTCATCTCTTTACTTTTCTCCTTGTCCCCCGCCGCGGCCGGCTGCTGCCCCGCCTGGCCCTCCGGAAGCTTCTTCTTCTTCTTGGCTCCCCTCAGCGGTGCACCCTGCCTGTCCCGGGCCTTCTTTGCCGGCTTTGCCGGGCCTGCAGAGCCGCTGCCCGCCATTTTGGGTTTAGTGCGCGTGGTGGCGCTATACCTGTCGACCTGGGAACGGTGGACGGGCGAAATGAGAATTAGTGGGTAGATCAGACCTGGGGAATGGGAGATGTAACCCCACCTGTTAAGCCCCCGACACACTGCGAGCGACTAGCAACGATGTAGCGACGAGATACAAGCGGCTTGAAGCGACGACGGGCGACATAGCGGTCGGCGACGCAAAGTGAGCGGGTATCCACTTCCACCCGACGAGTCCAACCGACCAATCTGCTTCATAGCAACGCGCATACGACGGCAGGTGCAACCGACGGCTTGCGTCAGCGCAACAACCCAATTGGCAAAATAGGTTTGGCAGTTACAAGGCAGATACGGCGTTTGCACGACCACAGAGAAATCATGTTGATCATCTCCCCGTATACATGATAAATATTAGTATTGCGTTTACTACTGCGTTCTATTTACGCAGACATCTGTGATGACAAAACCAACCATTGACTTGAACTGACATTTATGCAGTCGATAGCCTAATCTTAAATTAATTTCAGATATTGATAATGAGGCGTTAATATTGCGTCCAATGGGAGATGACAGCAGTAGAGAATAGTAAACATGTTCAACAGTTTGACCAGTGTCCAACTGGCTGCCACTACTACTGTTTATTTTATGACCGAAAGACAAAACTGCTTCGGCATCAATCCAGAGATGCGCTTTCATTGCCGCCATGGTCCGTTTCTGTTACGTCCCTATGGTTACGTCTCCTTGCTGAATCTGCAAATCCTGCACTAGTTGGCAGCCGTAACAAACCGGGATAAGTTGGAAGAGTATCCCAGTTTCTTATACCTAGCAAAACCCAGTTTCTCAAAACCAGGATAAGGGCCTATCCCGGTGTCTGAAATCAGCATATGGTGTTTACATGTGCAAACACAAAAGCGGAATACATGCTGCATTCAAGACACTTTGGTAGTCAATCATTTCCAACCTCCTACTAGAAGAAATACAATAGAAGTTGGAGCTCCAAATTGTGACTGGGGGCAGATCCGAATACCCCGACTTCCCAGTTTGAAGTCACACAACAATGTTGGATTATCTAGATGGTAACATCAACTTAAAGGCAATGTCAACTATATCTGCCTTTATTATTATTTTATTATTATTTATATTATTTTAACATATAGTTAAACCTGTTATGTAAATTTATATCAAAACAGCCAATGTCGGCAATGTTTTTTGGTAGTTTTTATGGTCAGCAATGTTGTTTGTTTATGTTTAGCGTCTAGCACCTGGAACGCTTAGAGGTCAAAAATTGGAACGTTCAACCGGGAAATAAGCAACCTGCGAGTAGTCTGTAAGGCAACATTAAAAGCCTGATCACAACCATGATACTCCAGCCCAAGTAAACCCACTGAGCTGTGAGTTCTCACCTGCTTGCTGGGGTCCAGGTAAGGCTCGCTGTACAGGCTGCGTATCCGTCTCCTGTCCAGGGCCTTGTTGTCAGCGGGCTGCTGCAGGCCCTGCGTGGGCCTGGCGGTGAAGGTGGTGTTGTAGCTGGTCTCCTGGCTGCTCTTGCCGTCGGGGGGGAAATACTGGGACCTGGCCCGGATCATCTTCACCGGCTTTACGTCCCTGTAAGCCTGGAATTCGTTCCTGAATGGATGTAATAAATGATGACACGTGTGTATTAGACTCCAACGTCTACTGGGCGTTTAGTTCGGCTGAATCGCACTAGAGTTCGCTTCCCCCTCGTCGGTGTGGTTCATTTGGGGACGGTGTGAATGCAACACCAAAATCGGCTCAAACAAGCGGAGCGAGACCTCTTACAAGGTGGTCTTGGTACACTTTAAAACAAACTCTGGTGGGGGTATGTTGTGGTGAGAATGTGATCTGACCAGAACCAACTGCTGGAAGAACTGTGCATTTTTGGACTAAACCAGCTGCCGTAGTCAGCTGCGCTGTGCATTATGGGATGAGGAGAAGTGTTTGTTAACAGTTTACTTGCAGGATTTCTGTTGGAATTTTGCCCCATTAATTCTGATGAGCAGTTTAGGAAATACAGCACCTTCAAAGACACATTTGACCAATGAGTGTGGATGTTGTCATGTGTGTTTTGTTGCTGCATTTTGGTTTGGTTTCACAAACTCATCAACTGATTTGGACCAGAGCAAACAGTGTAGTGTGAAAAGGAACTGAAAAATTATACTATGTAGGCAATAATTGTTTGCCCTTGGTCTGGGCCAAATTAACCAAACTACAGATGTGAGAGTACAAGATCACTTGCACAGAGGGGCGACGGGCGAAGGGAAAGTTGTGCTTATTTGTTGACCATTTCAGACTGTACTTTAATACTTTATGCATGAGACAATGCCAACTTTGGATAATGAACTGGACCGGAATTGGAAGCACGTCATACAGAAGCAGCCTTCTCTCCTTTTTCCCCTCAGAGACTTTTAATAAAATAAGGAAAAAAGTTGCTACAGTAACAATGACTATATACAAGCAATATACTGAGTCACATTGCACATACATAGGTGTGGTGGATCATTGAAAATATATTTTAAAAAGTCCAAATCTACTGTACTGTATAATATCTGTAGCAGTTGTTATTGTGCCTGTGAGGGGGTCTGCTCTGCATCACAGTATCGAGTGCATTAATGCACTGTAGTCCCTACACAGCAGTTCTGGCGGTGCTCGGGAAAAGGAACGGCTCACTACACCATTCCCACGGGGGCACACAGGCCTGCAGCAATGCCTATTCTGCACCAATCCCTCCCCATACAGTATCAAAGCCTTTGACATGCTGTACAGCGTACGGTAGAGGGCTGTAGGCAGCAGCTTCCACGTAGGTCACAGTACACTGTGAAGTGAAGGCACATACAAATGCTAAATCATGCCTATGATATTTCATGCCTTTCGTGCCCACAGGGGAAACCCCACACACACACACATATATACTGGAATAAAAACAAGATGGAGCACTGTAATGCATTTCAATGGAAGCAAAAATGGAACTGCATTTTGCTGTGGAGGCTGACAGACAACTACATCTACCATGCATGGCCTGAAGCAAAGCCTACCACAAAACAGTTTACATTTCACATTTAGAGAATTCAGCAGGCACTCTTATTCAAAGTGACTTACGCCAGGTCAGACACCAGCATTTGTAAGCAAACAACATTCTTAATGATGACAGCATCATGTTACCAGGGCTACCACACATTACCAATAGACTGTATCATTCAATCCTCAAACATAATTGCTAAAAGTGCTTACTTTCAAAGATTAGAAAGGATTTATTAAAAAGGACGGTTATAAAAAACTTCAGTTAGAGTGGATGCTACAAGGTGGAGAGGTCAGTTGTCGAGATACTGACATTCAAAAATCCATACTATTGTAATAGATACTGTAGGGCTAACTTGTTCACTTCTGTCCCTGACGGGAAAGGATTATACTCAAGGCAGATATGTGGAAGATACAGTATCGTGGCCTCGTTACAACTGTTAGAATGGATATTTAGCTCAGAGCCTGTGAAATGACATGGAGTCAATGACCAGAAGCTATGGACAAACTGAAGTCAGCCTGCAGGATTTGCTTCGTGCTTCGATTTTGTGCTCCGACCATTTTGTCTCTATTTATTTATCACATGGGTTGCAGGCAGGGCTTCTGTTTAAATTAAACTATAGCCTATGTAAGAACCCAACTGTGTTCTTTCCTTTGACATTTTGCATGTTTTAACAATCCCATTGACATTTATATGACGTGTTATGTAATGGAAGAGGATACAGGTATATGTTCATGTTGTCCTTCTGTTAGTATTATTACTTTAGATTTGAATACATTTTAACATTTCATTAATTAAACATAGTTTCCACTGTTGAATAAATAACGTTATCTTTGTGCATTTCTTATGACCAGGCAACAATCCAGAGAGCTGCCATGTACAAAACAACATTATAGAAGACTTTATTCTATTTTAAAAGACACAAACAACAAATTCATTTAGCTCTCATTAATCTACAGTTCTCAACCAAATTAGCCAACAAAATTATCCATTAGCATCAGAACCATCTTGTCAACTCGAGCTCACTCTTTAGGTTCTAAAAACAGGATTGGGGGGCTTATAGAATAGAGAACAGTGACAGCCTATAGCACTATAATTGTGGCTGTAGTGTAGGAGTAGTTTAAGCCTATTCTGTCCATTAGCACTATGTCACATAAGCAGCTCTGTGCTGAACGTCTGATACATAAATCCCTGTAAGATCGACGCGGGACTCTCGGACTATCGGGAAGTAATACTGTCGATATGCATTGGCTGTTAGCATTGTCACTCACAAGTATGTCTCTGTAATTTCCGGTGCAACGATAGCGCAGTCCTTTATTTACTAATTTAAAATTAAAACATTATTTTCATCAGTAATCATCATCGCCTTCAAATACAGATTTACAAGACCTGTAAACAGCCACAGTCTTGTTTTTTAGTTTTCCTCATGGCAAGTTCAGCCTCCGACTTGGTCACTGAGTTACGTATATTTGGTCATCCTGCATGTCAATCAAAACACCTCGCTTGTCAAGTAGTCAAGTCAAGTCAACTGAAGTCTGTGTGACTTTACGATATTAGCATGGCCCTAGTTTACACTGTGTACAAAACTGTTTTAATGTGTGAAACGCTTGACAAAGACAAAGCTGTCTGGCCTCTGTCAGAGGTTACGCAAGAGGGCCAAGTCCACTTTTACTGCTTGGCTGGGCCAAGAAGCCACAGCGCACACAGACATTTATTACATAACAATGTTCAAGGACACAAGCATGAAGAACCCATGTGAAGCCACACTTTGCGTGTGTGTGTGTGTGTGCGTGTGTGTGTGTGTGTGTGTGTGTGCGTGCGTGCGTGTGTGTGTGTGTGTGTGTTCATGTGCATGTACACGTGTACTGTATGTGTGTACATCTGTGCAAAAGCAACAAAATAAAGAAAGCATGGGAGAAAGACAGACATTGAGAGAGAGAGAGAGAGAGAGAGAGAGGGAGAGAGAGAGACAATGAGAGATAGCGAGAGAATGAGAGAGAGAGAGAGAGAGGAAGAAGAGAGTGAGACAATGAGAGAATGAGAGAGACAATGAGACAAAGAGAGAGAATGAGAGAGAGAGAATGAGAGAGAGAGAGAGAGAGAGAGAGGAAGAAGAGAGTGAGACAATGAGAGAATGAGAGAGACAATGAGAGAAAGAGAGAGAATGAGAGAGAGAGAGAGAGAGAGAGAGAGAGAGAGAATGAGAGAGAGAGAGAGAGCGAGAGAGAGAGAGAGAGAGAGAGAGAGCAGGTCTCTACTGGTCTGCACCGTAACCCTGTCACAGACACACAGTGTAACAACCCAGGCAGTGTTGTCTCTGGGGCCAGCGTGTGCTTGGTACAGTGCTCATTTAGGTATAAGGGTAAATGTAAATGAAAAAAAAAACACAAACAAAGTGGTGAGGACCACACCATGCTCCGCCCAAGCATAGAAATATGATTCATAGTAATCCTCCTTGTCATGCAATGCCGTTTTTCATGTTTAACGGCCTCCTGTGTAGTATATGAGACGTTGCATGTATACAGTAGTAGCCAGAAGCTATTCATTGGAGATGTGGTGCCATTAGTTACAGAAATTGATTGTTTCTGAGTGTGCACACTACAGGCTAACAATTATTCAATTATGCCTTGCTATGAGAATTGCTAATGGAGCATTATGGACGTCTTAATAGATTGTTTTTCATTTTCACCTGTAACAAAGTTGTATAACAATTATTTAAATAATTGTCAAAAACAAACCCATCAAAAAAAAATAACGTGTTAAAAGGTTTGCAAATACTGCATACTGGCATCAGTACAAGTACAAAAACCTTTTGTTGTTTGTACATTTTTAGAAATAGTTACTCATTAGTCAGAAAATCCCACATTATGTTCTCGTAGTGAGTGGCCGTATGTCCGGGCTACAAACCATCGTACTGTTGTCTAACTTCACACCTCTCGCCGTTCCGGAAGCCTTTACTTGCTCTGTCACTATGGCCGTACCCTGGCACCGAGTGGACCCGTGCCAGGGTACGGCACCGCTGAGCTGAAGTCCAACCACTGGAACATGGCACAATTTGGACACCTACTTTAAAGAGTAACTGCACCCTAAATTGTGTTGTTGTGTATTTGCGTTTTATGGCTTGAACAAGGCTCAAATAGTGATTTTCCATAGCAGCTATTCATCTTTTTTTCAAGTAGGTAAAACTGAAATGCCAACTAAGAATTTAAAAAGGCCAACTACATTTCTGTCACAGTAAATGATGAAGCTGAACATACTGAAATGAATATCTGTCCCTCTACTTTAACAGCCACACAAGTGATTCTGAATTGCACTCTATTAAATTCCCGTTGAGGGATAAAGTCCGGCCGACCTTCCCTCAATGTATTCACGTGTCTTCAATAGCAGACTGCTCGCTGCTTAGTGGTGCCAGCCATCAACGGCATAGGGCCCAGTGTCTGCCGATCAATACTCCCTCTGGAATCAACTACCTATCACTACTGCTGCTGCCTGTAACGTAGCTATGGCAACATACTGTAAAACCTCTCCAGCAGACAATAGAAATGCATGTTGGTGAACACGCCTTCCAATTTTGTCAAGGCTGTCAGACAAACAGCATTGTCAATGTGTAAATACTTTGCATTGTTGTTATGTCTATTCCATGTGGTTGTTGTTCTTTCGTGTCAGAAAGGATATTATGCCAGTATAACATGACTGATAACCAACCCTTCAGTGACCCTTCAGAAATTATATCATAAAGAGCATTGCAATTGAACAAATGAATGATGAATATCAGCCGGGCATCTACAGAAATATCATTACTGAAACTCATCTCATTTCAGAATTTCAGTGCAGCATAAAATACACATGCGACTGGACTGTAAAGCTAAATACCTTTTTCTGTTATTGCATTCAGTGCAAGGTGAATCATAGGGACTTTAGACCCTCAAAGAGAATCTATTTTAAACCTAACCGTGTCCATTGGCCTCTATGAGAGTGAAAGGAATTCTTTTCAGAGAGAGATAAGCAAATCAATGTCAGAGAAGGGCAAATGTGAGTGCACAGACCTGCCTGTTTGTACAAGCAAATAACATCTGTTTGGAAACAAAGAAAATGTGTTTTCGCAACAAAATTCTATTATGATTTATGAACGAAGAATAACGCCATAGATGAAGTCTCACCTCCATGAACCGTTCGATAAATTACATGGATTTTTATTTAAATCCATATACAGTACTTCTGTTTGTTTCACTCTCATCCCAAAGATAATGACCCCAAACCAGGCTTCACTCTCATTCACGTGTCTTTGCTATCACACGGCCATATGAATTCAACTCCTTCACTAAACGTACCTTTTGCTAAAATCTACCACCAGTGAACTGATGGAAGGAACATGTGTTGTGTTGTGTTTGACAGCAATGCAGCTACAGTCAAAACAATACACTGATTCATGATTGGTTCTCATGAATACAGCCTGTTAAGTTATCAGAGAAAGTCTAGTAGTCAACAACAGCCTGGCTCACTGTTTATGTAGCAAACACAACTGTACTGTACCATAACCTGCACATGGCTCACTGTTTATGTAGCAAACACAACTGCACTGTACATTAACCTGCACATGGCTCACTGTTTATGTAGCAAACACAACTGTACTGTACATTAACCTGCACATGGCTCACTGTTTATGTAGCAAACACAACTGCACTGTACATTAACCTGCACATGGCTCACTGTTTATGTAGCAAACACAACTGTACTGTACATTAACCTGCACATGGCTCACTGTTTATGTAGAAAACACTACTGTACCATAACCTGCACATGGCTCACTGTTTATGTAGCAAACACAACTGTACCAACCTGGGTACACTAAGGCTGTCCAATAAATCAATAAATCAAATTTTAATCGTGATTTCAATTATACAACAATTATAAAAACAACATAATTGAGAATAAACTTTATTGTGATTATTAAGTTCTGCAAGTAAACTCTTATTTTGTCTTGTGTTCTGAATGACAGACACACGGTCACTTCTGCGTTCCACCCCTCGCTGCGTGAAACAACAATGTGAAAGTACTGTGGGACATTTCACAGTTGAAGGTGTTTCCATTGTTTTTAACTGCAATAAATGCGACATCTTTCCCAAGTCAATGACTAATCTTGTTAAATAATCGTGATTTAAATATTGACCAAAAAAATCATGAATAATATTTGAGCAGCAATTGCACACACACACAAACAAACAAACTACACACACACACACACAAACAAACAAACTGCACACACAATCTACACACACACACACAAACAAACAAACTGCACACACACACTACACACACACAAACAAACTACACACCCACACACACAAACAAACAAACTGCACACACAAACTACACACACACACACACACACACACACACGCACACAAACAAACTACACACCCACACACACACAAACAAACAAACTGCACACACAAACTACACACACACATACAAACAAACAAACTGCACACACAAACTACACACACACACACGCAAACAAACAAACTACACCCACACACACACACCCACACACACACACACGCACACAAACAAACTACACACACACACACACACACAAACACAAACAAACAAACTGCACACACAAACAAACTACACACACACACACACACACACAAACTGCACACACACACATAAACTCACAATGCCAAAAGAGGAGTGGCTTGGCTTTGGCTCAATATAGCTTCCTAATGTGTGCTGCCTCTTGCTATTAGTAAGACATACATGCTTCGACTACAGGTACTGACTGTAACTAGAGAAATTGAAACAAAACACTCTGGCGTAGGAAACCTCCACACAGCCAGAGGGGAAGAAATACTACTTTTGGTCCATTAAAACACACCTCCTTGAAATGAACGCCAGAAAGAAACAAGTGTGGCTGTTTTGAAGAGCCGGTCACTGCACTGTCTGTTCTGTCCTACGTTTTAGGGTCAAAGGTCAAGCTGCTCCATCACCACATTTTGTTTGTTAGAAATGAGAGCAGTCAAGCACTGATCAACATATTTATGATGGTCCTCTTTATATCTCACAACAAATCACAATTCACCTGTTAATTATAGCTTAAAGCTATAGTAAGCGATTGCACTGTCAAATTCACACTAGGCTCTATCTCATTGGTCTGCTGGCTGCCTGTTCTTTGTGATGGGTAAAATCGGATGTTTGTAGCCTATACAGCCCTGCCTCTGTAAATAGTAACACTAACAATGTGGTGCAGGTTGCACCACACAACAAACACATATCCTAGCCTTTGCCATGTGTTTTCAGTGTGTGGTGGTCAGAGCTTCTGACAGAAGCAAGAGGTTATATTGGTTTGATCGACAAGCTTTCCATAATAATTAACTTACATACCTTTAATTTGCCTAGGCTATGTCACGAAAACTTTCATTAGCAGGAGCCGTCACTGGTAACCAGACCATATTTACTTTGTGAATGTGTGACTATGGTCTGGCCAAGTGTTAACAGTTGTTTACCCCTACTGGGGTTAGACCTCAGGTTAATTTTGAATCGATTGGACAACATTAACCAATCGGCATAGCTACTGTTTCGATCGCCTCATCTAACTCTACCACCATTTCTAAACATGCTTGACTTCAACGTCATCTCACTACCCAACTCTGATTGGTCCGCCAGCAGGGTGGCTGTGCAAATAAGAACATGGTTTCCAGACTTTAATCTGAAATAAATTGATCTGACAGCAAAACTCGGGCGGTGCCAACCTAATAATAATATAGCAACCATCAACATTACAACAGTCAACTCACCTGTACGAGCTTCCACCGGTAACGTCCTCCTTGATCTGTCTGTTAAGGGCGTCCACTGCCGCCCTGCCGCTGCCCTCCGGTTCTCCGATCACATTTATCATCACTTTCTTCTCACCTTCCACTTTCTTGGTCGGCCTCTTTTTCCTCCCTACTTGCAGAATGTTTTTCTCTTGCATCTTGTCGGCTATAGCGCCTTTCTCCACATCGCTCTCCGCCTCTCCCGTCAACGCGTGTTTTCGTTGCAGCCTGGACCGGTCCGGGACTCGGTCGTTGACGACGGAGATGGACGTGGTTGGTTTGGGGATCCAGGGATGGTCGTGACTTTTCTGTATGGGCCAGGGCTGGAAATCCTTCTGGTACTGCGTCTCTGTATTAAAAGGCGTCTCTGGACCGTGGTACTCGCTCTTGGGTTTACAGCTGGGTTCTGGGCGCACTTTCCAGTGCTTAAAGTCTTGTCGCATCACCGAGCTGCACACTCGCTCCTCGGAGACGCTCCTCCGGGGCGCGCCAGATGGTTGCGTTTCTATGGCGACCCGGGAGGTGTGATGCGGCTGTTTGGGATGGAGCTGCGGTTGCAGCTGGACGCGCTGCATCTCGGAGACATCCGTGTACTTGGTGTACACCAAAGGCACCGCAATGTCAGCCTTGTCCAGCTGGTTCCAGAAGCGGGCCATGCAACACGCCCTGGTGATACAGGGCCAAGCCATGATGGAAGAATGCTTTCCTCCGTAAGTCCAAACGAATACGTTTCAGCTAATTCTCACCTGATGTTCCCGTAGGCCCCCTGAATCCTAAAATGAACAGATGTGGGGAGTGAGGTGTCGCCTATTCTTACTGCTGCGTCGAGCAGTGCGTTCCAATTTTCTCACACAAAGTATTCAGATAAATCCCCGATGCGCTCATTAACGGACATCATCAAATAACGCCCGGCTGTCCATTTTCCGTGTTTTGTTTTTATATTACCCGTTCGTTCACCTCTATTGATCCGTGCCGTAGTGTATCTCCATCAAACTGCAACGAAAAATGGCCCCGCCCTCCTACTCGGTATCCTACTGTAGATGCTTCACTGTTGTAGCAAAGAGGAGAGATCTGCTGGCACCGCCGTCATTACGCATGCGTCTCGCGGAGGCGGGGCATACGATCACACCATCCTTTGCTTCTGCTTTGACATTTACAAACGACTTTGACCTGCAGGTCATAATAACAACATCGCCTATTATTATGAGCTGAACATGAATATCTCATCAAGTATATTAGACAAACCTACATTATAGGCTATACATATATTTTATTACAAATCCAAATGCATAATCTGTTTGAGGCCTGCTAGTGAATAAATGTCCGTGTGCCCTTGGGTGTGCAATGGCATAGCAGGCAGATAACAGTTGGAGAGTTGGAGGACTATGTGTGGATTCATTATCAATTTATCACCTTATTAATGACCTTGTAGATCACACCAGCTATAGGCCAAAATATGACAATTCGCCTTATTGCTTGAGCACAAAAATAAGCTCAAGGAACTTTGGATGAAAGGAAAATTGCATCATATGAAATCATCACAAACCCTCAATAAATTGAATAATTCATGGGTGAGTCACAAAATTAATTTAGATTTAGTACCCATGCATATTCAGGGCTTTACTGTGCTAGTAGGATATAAACTTACATTAGCATATAATGACTTCTTTGAGGTTCACACAATGTAGCTACAAGCAGCCTTCAAGCAGCTTAAAAGCTTATACTAGCAGAGTCAAAGGTCTGATGCAGGAGATAGGGATTAACTAATCAAAGCTTAACTTGAGCAACCGAGATAAGATCCAAATATGTATGTGATGGTTGATAGACGAGAGAGAGAGACAGACAGACTTTGGACCTTCTTTACTTGCTCTGCTTCTCAGCCACCTGTCTCTTTGGCTATTCCCTCTTCCATGTGCAAACATGAAGATTGATTTTGCCCCCAGGAACTTGCCCATGCAGAGAAGACTGCAGACCACCGCTGTGCTGTGGTGGGTCTACTGCTTCCTGGGCCTCGGTGAGTATGTTTGTGTCTGTAGTTAATCCACTGAGCTTTGTTCATTGTGTGGCGGTGGACATACCGTATTGCGGGGCGCAACAAGAGATCACAATGTCCCTGGTTTGAATCCGAGTTCCACTCTTCCTGAGTGTCTCTGAGCAAGGCACCTGACCTTACTTTCTCCTGTAAGGTCAGGTGAATGACACCTTACATGGCTGACACACCACCACCGGTGAACGCGGGGCAATCCTGTACGGCGCTTTGAGTGGCCGAAAGGTTCAAAAAGTGCTATGAATGCAACCCATTTCTCATTAGAGATTTACAGTATTATTCAGACCAGCCAGTGCAAGACTCTCCATTACCTCTTTGCTTCCCAAATACTCTCCACATGCAGTATAGCGTGTACACTATGGAGGAATGTCCGTTTAAAATGTATTAGCACCAAGGTAAATCTGACACGAAGTGCTTGCGGTTCATTGTGGCAGCATATTTCTCCAGTTATCTTCTGCACATCACATTTTGATTAAAAAACAGAAATAGAAATGTAAGTGTCTTAAAAATCTGTTGTGATATCCTAATTGCAGCCGAGAGGGTGCTGATATCGGAGACATAAAAAATGCTTTTAGAAGCCAAAATATCAAAGTAGTAAAAAAACTGCTAAAAGACCCTCAGGATTCAGAGTGTTAACTAATTGTCCACAAACCTGTGTGACTATAGCGCCTCCTAAGGTTATTTTAGTATTATATTCTCTCTGTATAAATGTCTCTCTCCACAGCGCCGACTTGCATCTTCCTCTTCATCTACCTCCTGTTTACTCGCTATTGGCTGGTCAGCGTACTGTATGCCCTCTGGTGGTTTCATGACTATGACACTCCCTGGCGGGGCGGCAACAGAGTGCCTTACCTGTGCGGCTTGAGAGCCTGGAACTACTTGAGGGACTACTTTCCCGTGAAGGTGAGATAACAACAGATGCTACAAGCTAAACCCTGGAGATAATTCATGTTCATCACATCGAGGAGGAGGGAGGGTAATACAAACAAGGTCATGGAGGATAAGAAGAAACTGTATGTCGTTGCAATATTGTCCCTGATCTCTAATTACAAACTATAGCAGGCTGAAAGCCATATGGGACCCTGCACTCATAATGAGAATGCCACTACATTCCCTATATAAGTCCCTTTTGTAAAGTATTCTCAAAAGTGTCCTATTCCAACAAATTGTTATGTTGTTTATTTTAAATGCAACAGGCCTTTGACAAAATAGGCATATTTGGGTGCTAGAAAAGCGCTATGTAAATTAAATGTTTTAATAGTAACATTAGCAGTGCTTAACGATGCTGAAGCTGTGCTAAACTATCTCAAGGCAATTTCTACAATTGACTTACAGACTTGACATTTAAACCTATGAACATTTTAAGCATGCTGAGCTGAAATGATTAGGATTCATTGTTATAAAAAAGTCATAGTTAGAAGTTTTATGGACATAGTATATCAAAGGCTCAATACATTAAGTCAATAAAAAGCATGGCTATGCAGGCTTATGTCCACCATGAGGACACAATAAACTAACAATAGAATTTAAAATTGCATTAGAGTAAAACCTGCTGGTAAAAACAATAAGTGGAGTTGCTTTTCTTTTCGGAGAGGGTTTGAAAATGTAATACTATATACATATATAAGTACATAGTGATGACGTTCCAGAAGTGTAAACTGAACATAGCGTGTCTCCTAATCATTCAATCACAGGGACGGTTTGTTCATTAGGGCGATTGGGCGACGCACTTCCAAAGGGAGAAAGAGAGAGGAGGGAATTTTCCAATTTACCAGTGTGCGCAACGGTAGCTGACTGTCCCACCTCTAAATCTTAATCCAATCTGCGTCCAATGTTCCGTGGGCGCTGGCTCGTCTACGTATAGCCAGGCTCCATCCCCTTTTTGGGCGATTTCAATATGGCTGAAAATCGCCCTTAAATCTCTCATAGACGTTCATCGTAAAAATCTTTTTTCACAAATGCAGGCTCTCAAATGCAATCTCTATGGCTTCCGGGGGTGCTTGCACTAACGCGTTTACATCATACAAAACGTTCGTATCTGCCAGTGACGCGCATTGTCTACGCAGCATGACCTAGAATGGTTCGTCGCTAAACTTTATGGATTGTGTCTCATCCGTTCTGTCTGCATGACTTGCGAAGTAAGTAATA
>JAODUH010000006.1:3232271-3244381 GCA_027564835.1 Typhlichthys subterraneus
GTTAGGCCAACTCATATTTCTGCCAACCCATTTATAGTCTTGAGTAGGATCCACATTAGCACCTTAATAATAAGTTATGCCAACTCATATCTCTGCCAACCCATATTTCTATTTCATGAAGTTCCCGGAGGTGATTCCGCTCAATGTGGGTGGCACCTATTTCACCACCCGCCTGTCCACGCTGCGGCGGTACGAGGATACTATGCTGGCAGCCATGTTTAGCGGACGCCACTACATCCCCCGTGACGCAGAGGGGCGCTTCTTCATCGATAGGGATGGAGCCTACTTTGGGTGAGCAGTGCTGTGCTCAAGCAAAGCTCTTAAGGCGATGCTGGCTGCTCGGCAGCCATCTTGGTAAGGCCAGAGACCTAGTAGAGTGTAACAGTGACCATCCACTTTCTTCCCATACATTTTCTCCATTGACTTTTCATAAAATCTTTATTTAAAGAGTTTTAGGCCTGGAACCAAGCCATCCAGCTACCATTTGATTTGGAGCAACAAAAAAACATTATATAAAAACATAAAAAAGGCAAAGGTACAAGACTGTGCACATAACATATTGTAATACTGAAGGAACTGGGCATCCCGTAACCCATTGGAATACCAGAAAATGCATATTCTTCCTTGGTTCTTCTTAATTAGTTATCAGATTGTGTATATTATACAATTATAATAGTATAACACAATAGTTTTCATATTATTTATACTTCTAACTTGAATAAACAATCGTACTTTTCAGCGATTCAAAACTCACTAGCTGATATGACTTTGCAGGGTTTGAAACATTTCCATGGTAACAAAAAGCACCGATCTTCTCTAAATTCCAAACAGCTTTGAAGCGCTAAAGCTCGCAAGCTCGCAAGATTAGGATGGTAAGGATAGCCAATTCCACCAATAAGGGACTTTCACACTTTAGGATTGTGGGTACTGTAGTAATTACCCGTGATATCCCAAATAAATCATGTTTGTCTTAGAACAAGGTTGATATCATACAAACTTGTGGCTTCTACCTGAGCATATACCATTGATTCACCTGATATGTGCCCTATATTATAATTTATACTGTCCTTTTTTACCAGTTTAAATATCTTTAGAGCAAAAACACAACCCATAACAATTACTTTTGCCATTTTGGCATTCCCTGTTTTTACTGAAAACATCATCCTATACTTCTACACAGCCCTGGCTCCTTGAAGAGGAACACAAACAAAGTGGTGCACACCGCTCACAACAACATTGCCCTAGCCTCCATTGTGTGTGACGGAGCTGAGAGAACACCCTGTGGCACTAAATGGAGGGGAGTTAGCAAGTGTTCTTCAAGAATGGATCACTAGGCCTGTACCTTTTTAAGAGACGAGAAGCCCCCATAGAAATGCCTTAGATCACAGAGACACGCCGCTATAGGCAACAAAACTGCTTTGATAAGGTTCCCCGATCACACAGGCTGCCTGGCCCTAGTGTGACACTGACCAGCAGTGCAACTCCGCGCCTTGCGCTGAAAGGTTGAGATTATTTAAACTTTCATCAAAACCCCCAAAACAATGGTGTGTGATTGGGGCCTTACATTGCCCCACCTTGCTGCTGGCCCTGTAGCATGTGTGGCCTTCATGTCCACGTTGCTCTCCTGACAGGGACATCCTGAACTTCCTGCGCGAGGGTGAGCTGCCGCCGAGGGAACGTGTGCGGCTGGTGCACCGGGAGGCCCAGTTCTACGCCATTGGCCCCCTGCTGGAGAGTCTGGAGACCACACAGCCGTTGACAGGGGAGAGGGTGCGGCAGGCCTTCCTCGACCTGCTGCCCAACTACAAAGGTGAGTAGTCGCTGGTTCGAAGCCCACTGACTAACTCCTCACCTAGTGAGTCCCTGAGCAAGACACCTAACCCTATACTGCCCCCGGTGGTTGGAATCAGCCTTGCATGGCTGCAGCCTTGCATGGCACACTGTGTGTGTGTGTGTGTGAGGCGCTTTGAGCGGCCGGTAGGTTAGAAACGCGCTGTAGAAATGCAGTCCGTTCACCATTTATTACACATTACGTGTCTTAGAAGGTTACAGCAAGCTCACATACAGTGTCTTTGTAGAAGATGACTGTCCTACAGGTTTAGCAGACATGGCTGTGAGCTACAAACTGATTCATGTCCGCACAATGAATCCCTGGTGAACAAATATCCATCATTTTAGGATACATGGTAAATCCTATGGGGAGGTTGTACTATAAGCCCTTTGCATATGTTCTTGCGTGTGTGCAGGCGCAAGGTGCACTGTGTCCCACACGAAATAGCCGACAAACCCACAACGCGCTGAGATTAGGCAAAATCTGATATCACTGGGTTTACATTTTTATTTTATTTTTAAATGTTTTATCTCCATGTCTGGGCCGTTGCCTTTTATATCTTTGTGGTTTAGGCTTATTGTAATTTCCAAATGTAATATCAAAACATTTTAATTTCAGCAGCCCATGTGAAGGCTTTGGCTCCACACAGTGTGACACAATATATGATAGAATCAGAATGCAGCTGCAAGACAATACATTGCAAGTTTGTAAAGCTGCTGTTAGTGATAGCCACTGTTAGCTACATACTCATCTGTTGAAACGGTATACCGCCCAGCCCTAGCTGAGATGCGTCTGCAAGAGGAGATATTAACTATACTTCTGAACAGTCCGAATGCTCAACCGTGTCCGCATGCACAACGCCATGTCCGCTACAAGAAGAAGTACACTTGGGCCTTGACAGTGAGCACAATCACAAGGAGCAGGTAGATGGGGTTTAGGTGTTTGGCTCAAGGATGCTTACAGGTAGGCCAGCAGCACCTTCAGTAGACCAGTAGACTGTATCCCTGTAATGTGTTGTATTGTATTCCATGTTATAGAACCATTCATGGGTTCTATAACGCTTCTATAATATTTGTGATATGTCAAACATAAAATGTCCATCGATAAGAACAATAATTATTGTGATTTTATTAAGTTGCCACCTACTGGCTACTGCCACCTACTGGCCAGTTTGTGTTATGATAATTAACTGTGAGTACACACTGTCTGCCTGAGCCTGAGGGCTGATACAGAACAATAACAACTGCTTGTTCCCAGACAACCTGGAGCGCATCGTGGAGATTGCCAAGATGAGAGCCATGCAGCGGAAGGCGCGCTTCGCCAAGCTGAAGATCTGCGTCTACAAGGAAGAAATGCCCATAACGCCGTACGAGCGGCCGCTCTTTAACTCGCTGCGCTTCGAGCGCTCTGATGGCGAGGCCAAGCTGTTCGAGCACCACTGCGACGTGGACGTGTCCTTCGGCCCCTGGGAGGCCGTGGCGGATGTGTACGACCTGCTGCACTGCATCGTGGGAGACCTGGCGGAGCGCGGCATCACGGCCGACCAGCAGTGCATCGGCGTCTGCGACAAACACCTGATAAACCACTACTACTGCAAGAGGCCCATCTACGAGTTCAAGATCACGTGGTGGTGATTCAAGATCACTTGGTGGTGTGGTGGTGATTCAAGATCACGGGGTGATGATTCAAGATCACTTGGTGGTGATTCAAGATCACGTGGTGGCGTGGCGGTGATTCAAGATAACGTGGTGATGATTCAAGCTCACGTGGTGGTGATTCAAGATCACTTGGTAGTGTGGTGGTGATTCAAGATCAAGTGGCGATGATTCAAGATCACGTGGTGGTGATTCAAGATCACGTGGTGATGATTCAAGATCATGTGGTGGTGATTCAAGATCATGTGGTGATGATTCAAAGAAGACGCCAGATTGTTCTCGCAGTTGAGGGAGTGGATCGATGCGCGCTGGTTGACCCAATCCGGGTTGGAATGGGTTCAGGTTAAGGACTCGAACCCAGGTCTCACAAGCAAACGTTCTTGTAAAGAATTGGCAGAATTTTCATGTATGTATTTTGTATGTTCAGGGCACAGTGTTATTATAATTATAAAGCTATTGTTTGTTAAGGTTTGGGATGTGATCCAAATCAAGAGGCAGATTTCTCTTAATCCTCAGATGCCAAACATCTTGAAATGTGGATTACGCAAGCCGTTTGATTCCCTAATAAGATAAGGGAAAAGGGCATGCCTGTTATTTTATTTGTTTCCCATTGATACAAAACCGCTTTAAGTTATGTAATGTGTTACACTTTGGGAGTTTTCATCAAGATGTCAAGGTTGTCCTTTTGTGTTCTTTGACAGCTGGAATAAAGGAACGCCTCAGAAATTAACTGGATCATAATATACAGTACATGTAGCGAGTTTCTTTTGTTAGGTATACATGTAAATAACAATTTTCATTACAGAAGCTGTCGTTTTGTATTTTAAATGACACTGTTTTACACAGTTTGAGGTAATTTTATTTGCTTACCCAGATGTACCTATTGGCTTTCCTGGCTTTGTTTATTATACAGCAGTTAGACCATTAGGCTACCGTTTCACCGGTGAAGTGAATGATCCGAAATGACATACATGCGTGATCTTCCAGAAGTGTTTTATTTATTGTTTATTTTATATTATTTAATTTGTTTTTATTTTCCAGGAAATTAACTATTTATTGTTGAATGTATATTAATCTGTTTTGGTATTTTGCTAATATTGCACAGGCACTTATATCCTTATGAACCATTCAAACACTTTATATTAATCAGATGATATGAAATGGGTTAGGAGGATAATGTTCTTCTTGTCAATGCCATATTGTTGTAACTGTGGCCTTGCTAATGTCTATCTGGGATATCATTGCATTAGTTTAACACATTTTAGACCACAGTAGATTTGTTGAATGTTGCTACACCTTATAAATAATATTCAGGCAAATGTTTCCTTCCTCATTACATGTTACATTTCCATAAACAAAACGGTCATATTAAATGCGCCAGTGAACTATGTAGTATGTACCATTTATAGTAGCCTAGTTCCAAATAAATGGTAAAAAGCTGGTGTGTGTATCCTTAAACCATATTTCATTGTGCCATTTGGGTTATACCCATTCATTTTATTAATATGTTTGCAATTATGGTAAGTTAAATATGTATATTATATTACGGAATTTAAGGGTAGTCCGAGTGGATGGTTAATGTTTTCATTTGCATTATTAACTTAAAAAAAGAAAAATGAGCAAAGCATTGTGTGAGGCAGATTATGAGGTGAACATACGAACGTGAATACGAACATTTCCGAGCTACAGCGAACGCATCTGGCCACAACACCACCATTACGGTAGTCATTCATTCGTCACCCTGCCCTGTAGAAGCCCTTGAAAACCATTCTCCACAAGAGGTGAGACGTCGACCAGACGATGCAGTGAAATGCTTGCTTATTACGTAGAGAGCGAGTGCTAATATTACGCAAACTGTGCCTTGGTGGTTAGCAATGTTGTCACAGCATAGCTCAGTTACTTTAGTTAGCCTACGGTACGGTAGCGATATATTAGCGTTAAGATATATTTTCATTGGCTCGTGTAGTATAATAAAATACGATCACCCTCGTAGTTGGACTGTTAAACTGTGGTGCATGAACCAACCTATAAGTCGAGCATCGATAGCTTTTGAAAGAAGCTAATAACATTTCCTACCGCCTCTATGGGCCATGCTTGTCATGCACGTCAGTGTAATTGTGCTATGTTCGTGTGCTGTTTGGGTACCAATGACAGTATACGGTAAATAAATACACAATTTAAGGCGATCCTCTAGCCTTACAGGTGTTTTCTGCAGCGGCTATTTTGGTTGATCCGTTCGTTTGCATTCTGCACTGTCACTCAAAACGAACGCACTCAAAACAACCAATCATAAACATTTGTCCCGCCCTACAAAGAGCAAACTTCTCGGCACACGATCTTGTTCAATAATGGTTGTAATGTTGTGCATGTTTGCATAACTATATTTTAACGTTATACCAGCCAGGTTGGACTAATTGATCAAACCATGTTCCAAAATTCTGTGACCTTCCAGACTATGCAGATTAGATTAGATTATTGTTATGGACCTTCCAATGCCAAATATAGGCTGCTTGATTAATTAAAAAATACTATGTGGTTGAGGTTGTATTGAATATTGTACACGACGGATTCTATTGCTTCTCCGTCCTGTATTCCTGCTCCAAGCATTTTTGTCCCTGTGTATACGGCAAGACCAGAACCAGTCCTGTCTCTGTGTATATGACAGAACCAGTCCTGTATTTGTGTATATGACAGAACCAGGCTTGTCCCTGTGTATACGACCAGTCCTGTCCCTGTGTATATGACAGAACCAGTCCTGTCTCTGTGTATACGACAGAACCAGGCATCTTTGTCCCCCACGTCAACGGCACAGCATGAGTCAGCGCCGGGGGATCCACGTGGACCAGTCGGAGCTGCTGTGCAACAAGGGCTGCGGTTACTATGGCAACGCAGCGTGGCAGGGCCTGTGCTCCAAGTGCTGGAGGGAGGAGTACCAGCGGGCGCGGCAGAAGCAGATCCAGGAGGACTGGCTTCTGGCCGAGAAGTAAGATGAAAACAATCAATATATGTTTCTTAGGTTAGGGGCTCACAATGGAGACATTACAGCTTACACACACAAGATAAAATTAATAAAACACAATCATTCTATAAATAAATAACCAATAAGACAGTTTTGGAACTGCCCCCGAGGCATAACTGAACCTGGGCTAACTTAATCCCTTTATTTACAGAGCACTTATAAAAGCACAAATTGCTTTCATAAGGGCAAATGCAGTAAAACACCCATGATAGTTAAAACAAATGTTTAAACCAGAAATCGTCAAGTACAGTGGTAAAATCAGTGAATGCTCTCTTATAAAAGTATGTTTTAAGAAGGGCCTTAAAATAGTTCACAGATTCAGCTGACCTGATTTCACAAGGCAGGCTATTGCAAAGCCTCAGGTCCTTAACACCTAAGCCCAGGGATACACAATTCTACTACAGTACTACTCGGTTAAATGTCAGTTGGAACACCACACAAAAAACGTTGCGCAAATTATTGATTGCTTTAGCGCTGTTTCACATTGGCACCTACGGCGTTTAGTCTATTTTCAGGAGCTAACCCCACAATCTCGTGGCTAACTCCGCTCCAGAGCAGCGCCAACCACGGTAGCCCTGGACGAAAGTCGGGTTAGCAGAGCTTTGACATGTTCCCGCGTTGTGCCAGCTGTGAACGCTACCTCTCCTCTAGCCCCCTAGCCTAAGAACATTCCCAAAATGCTTTCCGCCCAGGGATGTGCAGTGTGAAAAGCCTATTTGTGTTTTGTCAGTTAGTTTGTGAAAGTAATTTAGCCTTCTTATTTTTTATTTCTCTCCATTTTATTTTATTTTATTTTTGCTTTTCTTGTCTCTTTCTCTTCCTACTTTTTCCTCTCCCAGCTTTCCTGGGAATGTGTGAAAATCGCCTGTTTGTGTTCATAAAGACTTGGTGTCTGCTGCTGACGATGCAGTGATTACAGCAGCAGCTTCATGTGTGGTTCATGATGCTGCCTCTATATTGCCACTGCTGTGACCTCCCTCCTCTCCCCTCTCCTCCCCCTCCTCCCTCCTTTATCCCCGCAGGCTTCAGCGCGAGGAGGAGGCGGCCTACGCCCACAGCCACGGATCCCACCCATCGCAGGCTCCACCCACCTCCTTGACCCCACCCACCTCACTGGCCCCGCCCCCCTCCTCGCTGGCCCAACCCACCTCGACAGCCCCGCCCACTTCACTGGCCTCCAAGTCTGAGGAGAAGAAGCCGAACGAGAAGACGCGCAAAGTGACGACCGTGAAGAAGTTCTTCAGCCCTTCGTCGCGCTCCGCCCCCAAGAGAGGTAGAGTAGCAGCACCGGTGCCTAGCGACACTCGCAGAGACGACGTCCTTAACGCCTTACTTTGTGTAATTCCATTTAATTAGCTATCTTAATTTGTTATACGTGTATATAATTACACACTTTGACTGACAACATAGTCGCCCCGAGCAACTGAGTTGTGACAGTGGCACAGCGGACAGAGCGGGGCGACAGGTGATCCAGAAGTTGCTAGTTTAAGCCCGGCTAACTCGTCACCTAGCCATAACTGCTCCCGGTGGTTGGTCTCACCTTACATGGCAGCTATCAACATCGGCGTGTGAATGTGTGTGTGAATGGGTGAATGTGAGCCAATCCTGTACAGCACTTTGAGTGGCCGGGGGATTAGAAGAGCGCTATATAAATGCAGTGTATTAAATGCAGTCGATTAGCCTGTTTGCTCATTTCTGTTTGTTTTTTTATATAACAGCTAACTTCGTGGGACACAGTGTGCATGCGGCTTCTCTGAAATCCACTTTACAAAGTTATGTTTTTTAAAGTTCCAGACTGAAAAAAAACCCAAATTGAACATATTGGAGATCACAGCGGTTCCCATCGAAATGAAGGGACCGGTTGACACAGAGCTACATCTACATGAGGCGTAATGCTGCTGTCGCTGGTAAACATGCTGCGCTACGTCAGTGTGCACCGCTGCACCTCGTTTACATATTTATTTCATATGACATCCAGGTGTTTTCCCCCCTCCCCAGTTAATAAATATAATAAAGAAACACTGATAGCCTACTGCACTATGAATTATGAATAACTCGACAGTTATCCATGCACTGTAGTTTCTCTTCCTGTTTATGCAGAATAAAGTCCAATAGTTTTTTGCCTGAGCTCGTAGAACCTTACCTGATGCTTCAGATGGTTTGATAACCCAGAACCATCTGGGAACCCATGCATTAGAACGGTTTAGGAAAGGGCAGGCTCTTAGCTTTGCCCTTGCAGATGATTGGATGATCTAAGCTACGCCCGTAGCTGACAGCACAACGCTGATTGGTCAGAACCTGGTTCGAACCGTCCAGACTGATATCACGGCGAAGTCAAACTGTTTGCAAGATCAAGATGGTATAAGGAGGCCATCCCATACATCAGTGTGAGAGATTGCAGCTCCAAAATAATTTATAACCATTGTGTTAACTGTATTATGAATACTTGACTTAACTTTTACAGTATAATAACACTATGGAAACATCCTGGCCAAAGTGGGAGGTTTTTAAAATAATGTGACTCATATACTCGCATACATTGTTGTGACTGTAGCCACTGTGTGTTTTAGGGCACCCATTGCATTAATAACCACAGTAGAAATGTTCCATGTTGTCCTCAGTTAAATGTGTTTCCTTATTCATTACATGATCTCCATAAGCATGTACGCTTCTACCCTTGTCTTGTCTGCTGCGCTTCATTGGCTCTGCGTCTCTGCTTCAGACCTTGTTTAATCTTCCATGATAGTCATGGCTACATCATTTAAAGGTGCAGTCAGTGTTTCTGGAGAAAGCTTGTTGATATTCAAACTCGAATAAAAACAAAAACATCTCTCCCTTCAATGCCACAGGTGCTCCCTCAGAAGTCCCGCCCCCACATTGGAAACGCCTTGCCCAGCAACGATAGCGTTGTGTGGTGCAGCCTGCACCACTTTGTGTTCACAGAGCCCGGTCTGTGTAGAAACACCAGATTATGTTTCAGCGGACAGACAGCTAGGAGATATTAGATGAATTTGCGCAATTAATTATTAGTGTAGCGTACAATCGCTTTCGACTCAACCTTAAAGCTCTCCCTAAATGCTCTTGTACTCACCTGTAAGTACAGTATGCATCATTACATTGCTTTCACCTGTAACATACCTGCCTCAAACTGCATCTCATTGTCCGCCATTTTGTCTCCCCCTGGCCCCTTCGTACCTACGCACGGCCCTTTTGCCTTGTGTTGTCAGCCTCTGAGAGAGAGGAGCGGAGCCTTAGGGACTGGAGAGGGATCTTTGTGGGCTCTCCCACGGAAGGTAACGTCTTTCCCCTCCTCACAGGGTGGCCGTGAGATGTCCCTCTATATTCCCAAGCATTACCTTCGCTCTCTCTAGACTTCCCAGAATTCCCTTCACTCTCTGTAGACTTTCTGGACTACCCTTCCCTCTCTAAGACTTCCCAGAAACCCCTTCTCTCTCTACTGGCCAGCATTCCCTTATTTATCTAGATTCCAGCATTCCCTTCACTCTGTAGACTTCCCAGACTTCCCTTACCTCTCTAGACTTCCTAGAAGTTTCTTCTATATCTATACTTCCCAATAATCCCTTGTCTCTCTAGACTTCCCAGACTTCCCTTTCCTTCTAGACTTCCCAGAATTTCCTTCACTCTGTAGACTTCCCAAAAGTTTTTTCTATATCTATACTTCCCAATATTCCCTTCGCTCTGTAGACTTCCCAGTGGCCCGGCCTTTTGTAACTTGCACCACCTGAGGGTGTGGCGTTCATCCCCGTTTCTGGTCAGCTCACACCGGAGCCCTGTATCCGGCAGTGTTGGCATTCCATGTGAAATTTCTGGTCAATTTATTAGCTACAAGGAATGACTCCACAAGGGAGGCAAAGGAAGTGTATTTGGCCGAGCACACTCTGACCAAATGACCCTGTATGGGATCAGCTGTCCCACCTCAACGTTGGTCCAGTGTGAGGAGAGGTGTATTGATTGGCCGAGCAAACTGCCCATCAAACATTGGTCTGCTGCTTTTGTGCTGTGTGGTGTTGACTGATCTGGACTACTGCATGGTGTGTGGTGTTGACTGGTCTGGACTACTGCATGCTGTGTGGTGTTGACTGGTCTGGACTACTGCATGGTGTGGTGTTGAGCATGTTTAGTATGTGTCCTGTTGCACAGACGCTAGATGCAGTTTGTTGTTTATGTTGTTGCTGCTTGTGCACTGTGGCTTACCCATTGTGTTCATGTTCTATTGTGTTCATGTTCTATTGTGTTCATTGTCTTATGTTCATGTTCTATTGTGTTCATGTTCTATTGTGTTAATTGTCTTATGTTCATGTTCTATTGTGTTCATTGTCTTATTGTGTTCATGTTCTATTGTGTTCATGTTCTATTGTGTTCATTGTCTTATTGTGTTCATGTTCTGTTGTATTCATTGTCTTATGTTCATGTTCTGTTGTGTTCATTGTCTTATTGTGTTCATTGTCTTATTGTGTTCATGTTCTGTTGTGTTCATGTTCTATTGTATTCATGTTCTATTGTGTTCATGTTCTATTGTGTTCATGTTCTATTTGTGTTCATTGTCTTATTGTATTCATGTTCTATTGTGTTCACTGTTCTATTGTGTTCACTGTCCTATTGTTCCCCGGCCACTAAACTGGCAGCACTGGTGGCTAGGCTGAGAGGTAGGTGGATACCTGCAGATGTTACTGGCCATGCACCTGACACATGCACACACACACACGCGCGCACGCACACACACGCGCACGCACACACACACACACACGTTTAAAATACAAATGATGCAAAATTCTTTCCTCCTCTCTTGTAAGATTTATGACATGTTGCTGGTTAAGTTAAACAGGATGTACTGTGTATGCTCCAAAAATATCACCACTATCATTGTGTGTTGGAATTATAGCAGGAATATTTCAAAGATAACATTTTTGTGGTGGGGGTCGGAATAAAAGTTTCTTTAAAACAGACATTTTTAAAATGTTCACTGTAGTACCTCAAAAGACCCGTAGGGGTAGAAGTTGTGTCCCGTTAAAGCTTTTTATAACATGACGCTATAGCTAACTGCTGTGGTCAGCTCTATGAACCGGTTTTGTTCACTGCCACAGGAGCCCTATTGAACAGGTATGGGGGAGGGGGGGCTGAAACACTCCTGCTAAAGGTGGGCATGCTCTTCCCCAGACGCCCACGAGGGCAAGACCCCCGGCCCGTGCGTCAGCCGCCAGTCCAGCGCGGAGACAGACCGCGTCTCCAAGGACTTTGTGGACTTCCTGAAGAACCTGCAGAAGCCCGGCCGCGAGGTCCACAAGACTTGCCGCGCTTTCATCGATGGCATGGCCCACAAGAAGGTAGAATGCCCCGCCCCTTTATAGTCACATGGCCCACAAGAAGGTAGAATTCCCCGCCCCTTTGTAGTCACATGGCCCACAAGAAGGTAGAATGCCCCGCCCCTTTGTAGTCACATGGCCCACAAGAAGGTAGAATTCCCCGCCCCTTTGTAGTCACATGACCCACAAGAAGGTAGAATGCCCCGCCCTTTTATAGTCACATGGCCCACAAGAAGGTAGAATTCCCCGCCCCTTTGTAGTCACATGGCCCACAAGAAGGT
>JAODUH010000006.1:3245303-3260841 GCA_027564835.1 Typhlichthys subterraneus
TTAAAAAAACCCTACTGCTATTGGCTGCAGACACGGACCAACCACAGAACGATTTTGGACAAGTTTATTTTGTGCTTTGCAAGTTTTATAATGTACATTGGGTAGATTCTTCACCGTATTTTTCAAATGTGTTTATCTAGTTTAAAGAAATTCGATCTTAATCCACAGCTCTTCCACGTTCTGTGCCTGCCACATCTTGAAGGGGAAAAGCACGTTGTCGCCATCTTGTGTCCAAAATATACAATGCAAAAAGACAGCGTTTCAAAATATGAACTGAAAAAAAAGACAGTGGCTAAAAATGACCAATTCAGCAGAGCCCACTAACAGGAATACTTGATAGTATCGATTCTAACTCACGATTTGCAGTTTGCAGTTTTTGTATGAACTCAAAATAATACCGGAACGTCTTGTCAACAGTAGCAAGCATTCATGATCAAGTCTCTCAGTCTTGTGTGTGTGTGTGTGTGTGTAGTCCCCCCCACCCCCTCCCTCCATGAAGTCACTGTTCAGACCACAACCAAGGGCCTCCCTCACTGTGGCGCCCTCACTGTGGCGCCCCCCCCGTCGCCGTGGCAGCACAGCGCAGGATGCCTCGAAGCACCTTGTGGTGGGCCAGGGGCTGGTTCTCCTTGGGGGGCCCGCAGGGGCCGCGCTCCGTCACGTAGGCGTAGGGGAAACGCAGCACCCACAGGCCGTCAGCGGGCAGCAGGAGGTCTGGTTGCTCAGGCTGGAACACTGGGCAGGGGGGCGGTCCTGGCTGCACCTGCACGCACGCACACGCACGCACACGCACACGCACACACGAACAGATTCCATCAGACCAACCATGTGGTAGAAGTTTGTTTTTTTTAGCTCTTTGCAACTCTCAAATCCTACACACAGCAGCTTTAAGGCCTACCATCTATCATACACACAGCAGCTTTAAGGCCTACCATCCGTCCTACACACAGCAGCTTTATGGCCTACCATCCATCCTACACACAGCAGCTTTAAGGCCTACCATCCGTCCTACACACAGCAGCTTTAAGGGGGCCTACCATACGTCCACATTTAGTCCGTTATCTCCCCTCTTTTGTCGCTCCCTACCACCCCCTGGTGGCCAAAATCAGCAGTGCACTCACCTGTGGGCTGAGGGTGACCTCCAACGGTCCGTCGGGCACCACCACAAAGAGGCGTGCCAGCTGTGCGTAGTGCGGCTTGAGGGCGCGCCCCTGGGCGGGCGAGGGCGTGTACAGGGGCATGTCCACGTTCAGGACACGCGCCGCGGGCTCCCGGACGCCACCGGGCCCCATTGCCTTCCCCACCTTGTCGGGCCCCGAGCTGATGAAGCGGCGGCCGCGGCCGTCCTCGTACTCGAAGCCCACGAACGCGCGAGCCACGTCGTCCCGCCGGCGCCCGCGCCCGAGACCCCCGCTGCCGCCACCGGAGACGACAACCCCCGCCCGCTTCCCCACCACCGCCTTGTTGGGGGCGGGCCACGAAGTCACGCAGCCGCCGTCCAACAACGACTCGCTCCCCGCGTCCTCCTCAGCACGCGAGGAGCGCACCAGCAGGTCCCAGGGCAGCAGGAAGGAGCAGCCCGGCAGGAAGCCCGGCTGCTCCAGGCCGGCGTGGGGGCTGTAGGCCTTGGCCGGGCCCAGCTTCACCAGGGACCAGCTGCTGAAGGTGGGCAGCAGGCCCTTGGGGCTGCCCGAGTGCAGCATCCCAGGCAGGTACTCCACTGTGGATGGCTGCCGCTCCGCCAGGCTGGGCCTCTTCTGCTGTGCAGGGCCGCTGTTGCCGTCAGCGCCGTCAGCTCCTCCTCCTCCTCCTGTGTCCGTGGCGTACGGCCCCAGGCTGCCGGTGGACTGGCCCAGGCTCAGCGCCAGGCTCAGCCCAGTGCCGGTGCCCTCGCCGGGGGTGTGGCCGGGCAGCGCGGCGGTGGTGGTGATGGGGGTGGAGCCTGTGGCGGGGGCTGCTGCTGCTGTTGGTGTTGTTGTTTCCGTGGTGACGGTGGTGGTGCTGGCGGGCTCCTTGAGCAGCATGCCGTCCCCCCCACCCTGCCCCTCCTCCCCCCCAGGTGTGGTGGGGGGGGAAGGGGGGCGAGGGGCGGGGTCAGGCGTGCTGGGCTGGAACACGGGGAACTGGATGCTCTCCAGCTTGGCACAACACTTCTCCTCCAGCGCCTGGGTCAGGGAGTGCACGCACACACACACACACACACACACACACACACACAGATCATATTACATTAATAGTGCCAAATAATCAGATGAAGTGTGTTTCTACTCTCTGGCACTAAAATGTAAACATGTAAGTAAGTGGTTTTGAACAGGATTCTGTTGTATCTAGCATGCTTTTCATTAGTTCATTCATATGTTGATGCCAAACTCAACTCAAACTCAATTATCTCATCTCAGGTTCAAAATCATGACTAAACAATAACCAACCAGAGCACAGAGGAGGTCATGACCAGGACATCAAATACCAAAAATATTGGCCCTCGTCCCTAGAAGCCTTTGAGTTTAACATTGCTGTGAGAATCAGTCTAGAAAGTCTAGAAATCATTTAGAATGTGTCCAAGTAGCAACTGAGCTTCCCAATCAACGTCGTGTTTATAGCTGTACAGGCGTGGTTTAGGTGTGAGGCGTGGTTTAGATGTGAGGCGTGGTTTAGATGTGAGGCGTGGTTTAGGTTTGCCGACAGCGAAAACAACCAAATGGTTCATCCAATCAACTGCCAAGTATTTTTTTTAAAGTGCCTGCCCTTTACAAACAGTTTCGATGGACGGCTCCACCGATGGACGTGTGTCAATTCATCTGGCTTGTCAGGACAAGAGGCTTCTTCATCGTCAGACGATGTAGACAGCGTAGAGTTCATATACCTGGTAGAAGTCATAGTTGGCAGCTCGTACGTCGAAAGGATCTTCTCGAGGGGCTTGCTTCCTGCCGCAGTTGCAGGAGCTGGTGGAGCGCCCCCTGCTGTTGTGATGGAGGATGGGTGGGTTCCGATCGATATCTGGCTTCTCGCCTGAGGAGGAATCACACAAAGGTGACTATCGGACTGGGCCATGACAGTGGGTGAGGCTTCATCAGTGCCAGAGATTGTACAACGTACAGTGCTCCTGGGGTCAGGGGTCAGACGCCCTCGTCACGGTGACTTATAGGCCATATATACGATATTTTAAACATTACTATACTGTAGCAGCAGACAGCTATGTCCTATTTAGAGTAATGACATCCAACACACAGTCCCCTCTGTGTGTTGCAATCAGAGATTCTTTGTTATTGCAGCGTGTGTGTGAGTGTGTGTGTGTGTGTGATAGAACAAAACTGACAGTTTACATTTCCGACTCAAATGAGTGTTCCGTTGCATTTTTCCATGTCAGAGGTCGTCGGGAGGGGGGGCGTGGCTTGTATCTGTCCAATCATAACAGACAAATGATGACGACATGAGGACATGCACTCACCTGGCCGTGGCAGCAGGTGGAACTTGTGCACGCAGTGCTGGTCGGTGAGGCTGCGCTCCTCACACAGCTGGTGGCCGTTGCTCCAGAACTTGTAGCAGTCCTCCTGCAGCTGCAGCGCGTAGCGCTGGAAGGCCACGCCGCGCGCCTGCTGGCCGTACACACGCAGCGCGTGCGTCAGCTGGTTCTTGTGCACGGCGGTGGTGTAGTTGTGCGGCAGGCCGGACTGGTACGCGCTGTGCGCCAGCGGCAGCGCCTTCTGGCAGCGGCTCTCTGAGAACTTGGCGTCGGCGTCGAGGAAGCCCTCGAGCGCCTTCAGCTGGCCTTGCACCTTGGCGGCCAGCTCGACCGTCTCCTCCTCCGTGCTGCGCACGAGCACCTGCTGCAGCCGGGCGGCCACGTGCGCCCACACCGAGTAAGTGGGCAGCTCGAAGTGCGACGGCTGCGGGTTCCGGCCGACGCTGTCGTCGAAGCCCTTCTTGGTCAGCACGAGCTCCACGTGCTGCCAGAGGAACTCCTTCAGGCTACAGTCGAGCAGCTGGCCGCCCGCCGACGCACTGCTGCCGGCGTCCATGCTGAACAAGCAGGGCTGTCGCGCTGAGCGCCGCATTTGCTGGTAGCGCCTCGGCCCCGACACGTTGGCGTTGGAGTCCTGCTCGTGCAGGGCGCAGTTGGAGCGCAGCTGTGCCAGCAGCGCTCCCACGGGATCCTCGTCTGGCCCTGGCAGCACGTAGACGAACGCTTGGTTGGCAGGCACCGTGAACAAACAGTTGCTGCTCTGGTTGGTGAGCACCCTGCTCTTGCGGAAGATGCGATAGATCTGGTCTTCCAGCGCGTGCTGGAGTCGTCGCCGCGGAGAGTGCTTCTTGGGCTTGTCGGGGTTTCCCGCACCGGACTCGGCACCGTTCACACCGCCGAAGCTAGGGTTTCTCAGAGCCCCGTTCATCTGGAACACAAACAGCAGACGCGGAGGGCACGGGCGGCAATTCACCTTCCATTCTTTGGACACCGGGCTGTCCTTGATGGCAGCGCGGATGAGCGGCAGCACCTTCTGCCGCAGCGCGTCTAGGGCGCGGAAGAGTCTGTCATAGGTGACATCGAAGGTGCAGCTGGGGTGCACCAACAGCAGCACATGGCACAAGGAGAAGAGAAAGAGCAAATGGAGACAGTGCTGCTTATCCATACCTTTCCAGAACTCGTGCGCGTCGGAGTGCGCGATCCCCGCGCTCAGAGACTCGCAGGCGCGCAGAAGTTGGCGGTTGTCGCAGGACGAAGTGAGCACCAGGTACAGAACGCGACTCTCCTGGATGTAGTGCGCCTGGATGAGACACTCGCCGTTCCCGCAGCTGTCATCCGGACCAGCGAAAATAGGGAATATTTGTTTATCAGCCAACGTGTTGATAAGAGATTCTTTGGGCTGGACGGGTTGCATGCCACTTTTGCCGAATATACCGAGGACACAGAGACCTTCGTCTTTGTACAAAGCATCTTCTAATACCTCCGATTGTAGGAGCGCCTCCACACTGAGAGGAAAGGCCATCTTGCCTCTCGACAATAACATGGGGGAATATTTTCACTGCGCACCGAAGCACAAGAAGCTTCCGGGTACGCACAATAAGAAGTCCGTGTTGTGATCCTGTGGTTGTGATACGGCTAGGACGGTATCATTATATGATGAAAATGATCCACCATAGACATAGAGTAAATAAGTAATGCATTCCAGACAAATTATGATAATAATTTGAATGGCCTATATAATATAAGATATATGACGATTCACGCAATGTTACACTATTATTTTATTATAATAACGAACCACCATTACACTATACACTATTATAATAAAATTACACTAATGTAGTTATTGTAAGTTATTATATGGCAAAGTACATTTGCAGCCCTACAATGGGCTATAAAATATGTAAAAACGTCAATATCAATACAATCAATATGCATTAGGCCTACATTATTTCATGCAATGTTGTTTTTCTTTGTTCTATAGGCTATAGAACATTAGATATAGCCTAGCCCTAGGTGAAGAAATGTGAATATGGACAGGTAATTCTGTTGTGTACACCGCAATTAATTTTTCGCCCCCCCCCCCCCTCCCAAACACACCCCCTATAATTTCAATTTATATTTTGTATTGCCATGTGTCCTCTGATTTCACCAGTCTCCAAATTGATCTAGTCTATTCAGCACCGTGAGTGCACAGTAGTTGGGCATAGGCTAGTATTTATTATAATCACCAGACATTTTTTAAATATCTTTGCGGGGAACACACCCGGCACCCCTCTAACATTTCACTGTCCCCGCAGTTCAAAAACACTCCTATGCCCTGGGAAAACGTTAATTCATTCTCATTTAGGTCTAATGTTAATTAATTTTTCTGCGGCTACAGGCAGATCAATATAAAATGTTTTGGGCACAAATGGCTCTTTTGATAGTAAAGGTTGCAGACCCAGACCCAGTATTGCATTAGGACCTAATGCTATATGTACGCTATCCCTCCCCCCCCCGACCCCCCACGCCCCCACGTCCCCACGTGTACTCCGCTGACAACTACACAGCCTACGTCACAGCCGTGGCACGAGAGGTAAAACCTCAACCGGACCAATAGGCGCTCCTTTCCCTGCGTGCGTGCGCGTTCACGAGCCGCCACAGCCCCGCCCTCACGCCCTCTGACGTCACCTCTCCCCCGCCCACCCTCGCCCCGCGGTTGAGCTGGACGCGAGAGCGGCGAGATCTCTCTCCAGGTGCGTCCAGGAATGAGCAGTGATGGCGGGCTCTGCCACCGAGGAGAAGACCTTCCGCAGGTTCCTGGAACTCTTTCTGCGGGAGATGAGGCCACCTCTTCAGGAGAACGACCCGCCGCCCATGCGCCCTTTGTCGGATCTGGTCTCTGAGGACGAAGTGGAAGGGGAATGCCTCGACCTATGTCTCCAACACCTGTACAAATAGTTAAGTGTCATTTTTACCTCTTATGGCGTGCGTGTCTGCCCGCTTTACGCTCATATGGCATACAATTTCTTGACCTATACAATTCGTACTTTTTGTGCAAAAGTTTTCAACGCAGTGAATAGTAGCATATTTCCATTTCCAGCGACTGTTTTTTGTGCCTGTGCCATCTGCGTCTTAAGCTATTGTAGTGATAACAACGTCGCAGTCGCAACGTAACCAGACGCACATTATTCTTTGATTGACAGCTGTCTATTCTCGACAGCAGACTATAGGGTCAGATGACGGGTATTTGACAGCTAGGTTCCTCCATCTTATACGGGTTCTGTGTGGAAGTTTATAGCCTGCGTATCAAAATAATAAAAACCTGTATTTGAAATGAAACCTAAAACGAATTTAGCAGCCTGTATTTATTTAACCATGTCCAACGCTTATTTTGAGCGTCGGATTGTTAAAAAGCTTACTGGTGTTAAAAAACAAACTGGTATCTGTCTCATATAGACTTAGATTATTTTATTTATTCTGCCAACGCTCGTGTCAGCCTTCTGGAAGCCTGGATAAGGTGAACCCCCCGTTTTGCGTAATAGCGGGACGTCATTCTGTGAGGTAGGAACACAGCATTCGCCATTATTGCGGAGCGCATCTTCGTTGTGCTTGCTAAATATAGGTGCACCGATTACGTTGTCTCCCCCGTTTGCTTGATTAAACCTCCCAAGCTATTGAAGTGTTACAAAACAAATGCGTATAGCCTATGCCTACATCGATAAACGACAAATAAAAAATTACCTAATAATAGTCATAACAAATTAGTGTGAAAATCCTAGAAAATGATTGTTTTGGTCGCTGGATTTACATATTTCTGGCTGCGTGGCATACATATAAATACACGGACGCTGAAAATGTATCGCCGTCCATCCCGATCTCAGTACTCTCTACTCTCTACATCATACCTTCATACCTTTGGTCGGTTGTTTGAGATGTCCCAGTGTGTCCGCCCTGAAGGGACCAGGACGGCTAAAGTAGAGCATGTGACGTCAGAGCAGTGTCCACTAATAGAGGAAAGGAGACATAGTCGCAAGAGGCGGTGAAGAAGAAAAAGAAAACTCAATCGATCTAGATCACCTAAGAAGAAACCTACATTTCTGCACTTTGTGTCAAGAGCATCCAGTCCTAATTTAGCTGGAGTGAGAGAACTAACTTTTCTCAGAGCTCTTCTGCGCTGGCCTGATTCTGGATCCAAAATAGGTGCCGAAACTGCTGGGAATGACAGTGTAGAAATATTCAACTGGGGCAGCAGAGTGGCTATATAGCACATCTGGATCCACACTGAATATTAGATGCGTCTCTTGGGACATTCAAACACGGGCAAGGGGATTACTTTGTCCTGGGTGGATATAGGTGCACACTGTACAGACAGCTGAGTCTCCTCAGAGGTCAGAAGACTCCTGGTTTTATGTGCTAGAGACGGCCATTTTCACAGCGTTTATAGAGCAGCCATGCAGTAACTATGAGCAGTCTTATCAGCCACACACAAGCTAACCTATTGTCCTTGACTATTTGTATTTTATTCAAATGTGCGCACAGTGGGTTTGGCACTATGACTAGGATCATTTTTTGAGTGTTGACCAATATGATACAATTTCTAGTAGAACGTCTTTTATACAACGGAAAATGTAAAGCATTGAACACAAGCACAAAAGTCTTTACATTTAAAATAAATACCATGCAGACAAAGTGTCCGTGTTGCAATGCAGTGACACCTTTTCTTTCAATGCTTTTAAAGGTAAAGTACATTTATCTATAAAGCACATTTAAAACAGGCACTGCTTAACAATTGCTGTACAAAATGCACTTACTGTAAAAAAGCAATGCAATTGTTAACAATATACACAATAAACAATAATAAATAAATACACAAAAATAAATGAAAATATGAGACTAACAGGACAATTTAGCATAGTGCCCCTAAACTGAGATGAGTTATAATGAATAAAGGTATGTTTTCAGACAAGATTTAAATGTCTTGGTAAGGTGGATGACCCGATAGATAGACGGAGAGTATTCCAGGTACAGTACACTCCCTGGGTGCATTTTCAAGCGCCCTAGAAGAGCCCAAGGTTTCTGCCTGAACTCACGTTTTGTGTTTACGAACTGTCCACTGAAGGGGGTGAGGGACGAACTGTCCACTGAAGGGGGTGAGGGACAAAACTGTCCACTGAAGGGAGTGAGGGATATTGAAGGACGCAAACCTAGAAGCTTTGTTGGGGAGGAGTAGATGAATGCATGAAGGCCTACTCCTACGCCATTAAGGTCCCTGATGTAAGAGGGGGTCGTAAAGCAGTTTAACATTCATTCATTTATGTCACCGATTAAACAGACTGAAGGATTCTTCTTAGTGGTGCCTGACTCTAATGCCCGTCTCATGCCAGTGTCGTGCCCATGTCAGCCCCTGCGGGCGGTTCAGCGGATGCCATCCTCATTGATAATGATAGTGTGAGTTTGTCCTCACACACTGTGCCTGGATGCATGGGTTTCACTTGTGATTCATCCCAACGTGTCATTAGTTTGTCTCTGGGTTGGACATCTAATAATAGACCTCTGGGTTTCTTTGTGTGTGTGGGAGACGTGTGAAATCGGTGTTTGTGTGTTAATATGTTGGAGGTATGCGTCGCCCGTTCTGGTGCAGAAATGTGTGTGTGCGTTCGTGCGCATGTGTGTGTGTGTGTGCACAAAACCATTTAGGTGGGCGGTCAGTGAGAATATGGCGTCGATGGCGGCCTTCCCATAGGGTACTGGGAGGGGAGCACTTGGTAGATGAAGGAGCATGTAGAGAGCCAGCTTCACTCACCCTTGGGGACAGGTGCCAGACAGCAAATCAAGGTAACAGTGACGCATTGGTGGAGGGCCTTAATGCAGTTAGTTGAGTGGGGACAACTCCGACAAGACTAGGCGTTTCGGAACCAAACTTCTGCGTTTTTCCTCCGGTGTGTTTTGCATGTTAACGCTTATGTTAGTGCTCAGAAAAAAAGCCATAATCCTGGAAATGTACTTAGTTTGACAATACAATTTGAAGTATGTCCCATTGAAGTATGTTGCATTGAATTCAGAATGAAATCTACATTTGGTTCACGAAACACAACAACCAAACTGAATATGCGCGTGTGTGTGGACCACGGTTCTGGAAGACAGAACCGTGGTCCACACACGCGCACCACTAATACGAGACGGTGAACGCTTGTATCGAGGTTTCAATCTCGCTTTTCAGAACCGTTCCACACCTAACATTTCACTAAAGGCACAATAATCCAAAACAAGTAGTAACCAAGCAAAACCAACAAACAAAGAACAAACCCCAACAATAAAACCCAAGGCGACCCACGCACAGGAAGCATTGAACAAACGGGCAGGTTGCATAACAAAGATTTAATAATTATACAAAGATGGAGCATTTCAATGGAGGCAAAAACGGAGCGCTTCTGGTCTCATAAGTGGGCGTGTCACTAACAGCATTTAACTATGGAGGCTGATGTAAGCAGCTAGATCTACCATGCATGGCCTGAAACAGTACATTTACCTCAAAACAATTTGTTGAAAAAATACTGTTGTGGCCTCAGATTGATCGTAGGTACTTGGGAATTAATGTTACATACTCAGAATACCCATTAACACCCCCAGAGAGAAATAATGGGAAATATTATGGTGAAATCCGTGGACCTCCCCATTGAATTGCATGGAACGTTGGTCGTTCTGGTGAAAAGCCCTCCTCTCCTTCCAAAAAACGAATGCGGAAGTGATGTCTGTCAGAAGTGGAACCTGCTCTCTGTTAAATTATATTCTCTCTGGAACAAACATTTTCCACTTCCAACCGCAGCGCCACGGGCAACCGCAGCGCCGTCAATCCTGTGACACGCTTTCCCCGTCGAGACTCGGCGGTGCTGCGGAGGTGTAGCGCCGTGAACAGGCAAGGAGGCTGTGATGAGGCTGTGATTGCTTCACCGCCCACCGCCCACCGCCCACCTCTTCCCTCCCCTTCCGCTACCCCCACGAGCCCCCCTCCCCGGGAGAAGCTGACGGACGGTAATTGAGAGAGGAGGGCGCCCCCGAACCTAATTAAAGCATTGTGTCTCCCACCGCTGTAAACAAGCGGGAGACCAAAGCCAGCCGGCTTTCCCCAAGATGGAGCCAGCGGACGTGTGGCCTCCGGGCCTGTAGGGGTCTCTGGACCTGCAGGGCACCTCTACAGCAGGGTTGCTAGCTCTTTAGTCTCCATTCTTCTGTTATCACTGCTTTTTGATTGTTTGATTTAACTTTGCCATTTAATATCAAACGGTCACATGGTTCATGGCGAGGTAAATCCTATAGCACAATAGTTCCAGGAAGTTTGAATATATATATACAGAGATATAATGTCATTTTTTGGTAATTAGTGGTTAATAAATGCACGATTTCCATTTAAAATATAATTTATAGGGTACCTTTAGTATTTAGGCTAACTTCCGGAATCTATTTTGAGGCTCCACGATCCGACGATGCTGTAAAAAGATGGTCCATTGGAGTAAACGGAGATGATCAAATAGCTTTCTCCAGAATGACTGACTCCTTTAATACCTTTATTTTTGTATGTTTACCCAGTAGACTAAAACATGATGCTTCATCTTATAATACGCAGCAAAAGCATTCACATTTTGGTCAAGCTCTAAATTAAATCTAATTACTTTACTAAACTGTAGGATAATTTAATTAAACATAAATGAATGTATATCAACCATTTAATTGACTGTTGTCTCATCACAATTATAATGCCCCTTCACCCTCCCCCTCCCCCAGACAACAAAATTGATGACGCCATTAGCAAAATGTGCGATAGAGGACCTTCGTGCAATCTTCATTTCTAAATTAAGCCTTTATCAGCGAATGTATGACACATGGTCTTATCGCTCTTGTGCAGTCTGCATTTAGTTCAGCTCCAAGGAGAGTGTCTTCAACGGCCAAAGCATTAGGATTCTATTACATTGAGGAACCAGACTCTGATTTAGGGCCTCTGGATGGAAAGCAATCGAGTGCATCCAGTCTGATCCAGTGTACGAAGCTATTTGTAATGAATAATCTGGACCGGCGGTGCATTAAGCACTTTATACCACTCTTGGGTGATGAATCACCGTATCATAGACGTGATGCTCTATATTTAAATTGAAAGGACAGAGACTGACACAGTCTCCAAGCATCTAATCTACGGTCAACCTAACAGTCTAACGTACAGGATTTCTCACAGATGACATCAAGGTGAAAATGCGTTGCTTTAAAAGACAAAGGTGTAGCTTCTGGACTTTATCTAAGCAGGCTGCGTCAGGCAGGAGCATGGCCTATAGCAGGCAGACGCATGGCCTATCACATTCAAGGATAAGCTTGATGGTGCTGACATGGTGCCCCCTAAAGGCCTCAAACGGTAGTTTTATTAACGAGGACATCCTTGGGGCTGTCTGGCAGCAGTAGCTAGAAATACCACCGGAGGAGGGGGGCAATATTATCTGCACGTGAACACGTGACTCCTTTTAAGACACCCAATGACATCTTACATTGTAATTATGCAAATATTAAAACACATAATGAAACATGAACTTGTTTCATTATACATTCATTAAAAGTGTGAGAGAAAAAAGCCACATGTTATATAATACAACTTGTTGAGATGGGCAGGGCGAGGGAGACATGTAACGTACAGTATATGCCCTATTAAACCCTATTATGCCTGTTAAACCATGAAACACACTATTATTCATTAGCTATCTTAACCTAGCTCATTAACTGAACACAAATGTGGCCGTGATGAATAAAATAGACTAGGATGTAGAATGTAATCGCCACTGCACAGCCTTTCGCACCACACAGTGTTGCTAGTCTAAAAACACCAATCTTATATAAGAGCAGTTTGCTCCAAAGTGATGCACATCTAGTGCAGATTATAAAACAACTGGGATCTCTGAAGGGCACTCCAAAGTGCTCTTCCCGCCAAGCTTTTCATTTGTGTAAAAAGAGGTATAACCACCACCTGCAGTGACTGGCCAAGGAACCTGATGATGGAAATTGGATTGATTGGCTGGCTTTGGAAGAAGCCAAATGGAAAATGCTGTGTTTGGCAGCAAAATTTATAGCATTTCAAGGTCAAACACAGAAGATGCAAAGTCATGAAGTATTCAAAAGTGTCCAGTTGTTATACACTCACTCCTTCTGTAGGGAAATGTGTATAAATCAGAATATGTTAAAATATATATTTTGCATGCGCCCCCCCCCCCCCCATCCCAGCTATATTGTGATACATATACTACGTTACCTTGATATACATTTATTGCATATATCCTGATGAAAACTGTCCATATCGCCCACTCCTTTGTCTGTGGTGTTTTCTTTGGTTAATAACCTCCGAGTTATAGCAACGGGGCATTCCCAGCCTAGGAAATTACTTGTCGCAATAATCCTTTAATCAGAGTGCTTCTCTGGGATTACCATTGAGGGCTAACCTCATCCAGGCGCCCTCCAGAGTTCCTGGCACCATTTGGAGGCTGAAGTGCTTGCTTTTCTGGCCTTCTCAAAGGGACGTAGACGACTCAATGTAGATAAGTCATAAGCACTTGATAGTGAATAATACACATGTGATATAGGAATATCAAAACCTTTGTACAATGTGATGTTGACATCGAGCATTGGCCTGATGTTAAAGGTATTTTTGATTAATTGGATAATGAGGACAATTGGTCAATAACTTTGCATTTGCGATTTCAGTGTTGGGATACACTGGTGAAATCCCAATCTCCTCGGCCTATGTGAAAGGAAGATCCTGTATGATATGGCTGACCTTTACTCATTAAACCTGCAGTAAACACACTCTCAGACATAAAGGTACATTGCTGGTCCATTTCTGAAGAAATTATGACCACTTACACGCAGCCCTGATTTCTTACTGTGTAACATTTAGCCTCTGACTCGTACGCAGATATTGTAGCTAGTTTCTGACTACGTATGGTGCATTAAAGGTAGAGTAAGTGATTCTGGAGAAAAATAGTTGATACTTGAACTGGATCAAAACCGAAGCCCCGCCCCCCCAATGCCATAGGGTGCTCTGTCAGACTCTCCGCTTACAATCACTTACCACATTTAATTGGGTAGTTGGTGATATGCAATACACAACTCTGCAATACTGTATATTCTGAATATTTTACTGCAAATTTGAGTAGAATAAGAAGTAGAATAGTTTTATTGTCACTGCACAAGTACAACCAAATGAAATCCTCCTGATGATTCGTTGACACATCACAGACAACAATTTTAAAATGGCACAATATAAAATATGTACATGTACATACATACATACTAATATATACACATACACCCATAAAATACATATACTATGTACAGTATATACAATATATATACACTATACTCTATATAACATACTGTATACACATATGTACATATGCATAAACGTGCACGTACCCCCACCCATATAGACATGCACACATGCATGAAGGAATCACATTCCTTGACCTATATTGCATCCATATACATGTTCTGTCACTTAAAGGCAGCTATTCTAAGATAATTGCCTACACATCAAATTGACAAAGGTTCAACTCACATTTCGCTATCTTAGCGCTGTGCGTGCTGAAGAAATAACCCTGTACTTCTACACAGCCCTGGTTTTATTATTAGGAACATCAACAAAGTGGCGAACGACGCTCATAACAACAATGCAGCTTGGCTTCACAATGTGTTTCAATGTATGGGGCGAAGCTTCTGAGGGTTTATTTGAGCTCAAAGTTAGCGAGGGTTCTCGAGAATGACTAGGTGTGCCTTTAATTCTTTTTGCAGTTTCTCCTCAGCTCATTGCTTCCTTACTTACGTACCCAGAATCTACTCACTCAAATAACCTTTCTCAGAAAGTGTAAAACCACTGGAGTGACTGAAATGGAATAAGAACATCTTGAAAAGTAGTTTTACACATGTATATGTAAAAATGTTTTACATAACTTAGTACATCGTATTTTGGGAGTCAGCACAGTGCCGTTTGTGTTTAAATGCCAGATACCATATGTACGTTATAGCTGAGATATCCAGCGTTGGTTAGCATTTCTGCCTCTATAACAGGCACCTTCATTAATTTCCAGCTCTTGAGAGACCTCATTTTTGGAAGTGCAATGACCTTCAAAACATTCGAAGCTGTTTGCTGTCCTCTTTTTCCTCTGCGCTCTCTCTTGTGCAGAGTTGGACCGGCACTGTGCAAGATGCAATGTGTCAGGCTTGTTTGCAAGTGAGCTGCCCGTATGCAAATTGAGTCTTATGTTGGTGGGGGAGCAACTGAATGCAAAGCCACTCATTTTACACATGAACTGGGGCAGTCTGATAGATAATAATTGCCTTTCCATTTTGTCGGGAGAATCTTATAACCATTTATGTTGTTAATGAGTTTATCCTTTGTGGTTGTAGTGATGTATTGTAAAAATACATATTTGAGGTTATATTTACAAACAGCTCACCCTACTCTCTACAGTGCAGTGATGAAGTTAAAGGTTTAGATTAGGTGTTTAAGAGATTATAAATTACCACTCTTATACCTGCCCTGATCAATCTTGTACCTTTCCTAGCTATACAAAAGTCCTTAGAGGAAAAGCTGGCCATTTGACAGCCATCTTGGTACTAATATAGCCTTTATAATGCTGTTATTTTTACCAAGACCAGACCAGCACGTCAATGCAACCACACAATTGGCTTAAAAGGTTAAATACACTGCATTTATATAGCGCTTTTCCAACCTTCCGGCCACTCAAAGCGCTGTGCAGTATAGCCTCACATTCACCCCTTCACACACACTGATGGTGATGATTGCCATGCAGGGCACCATCTGACCACCAGGGGCAGTTAGGGTTAGGTGTCTTCCTCAGGAGCACATTGGCACTTGGTGAGGATTTAGCGGGGTTAGAACCAGCGATTTCTGGATTACTATCTACCCATTGCACCACTGTCTGTAGCCTAATACGCCCTATACTGTTTTATTATGGTTTGGCTATGTAATGTCTCTGGTACTTCTCCCATAGAGTTCTATTGAGGACTCTCTAAGTGGTCTGTCTCCTCTATATAATG
>JAODUH010000006.1:3260941-3273365 GCA_027564835.1 Typhlichthys subterraneus
GGTTTGTTAGTTTATGTGAGAGGGTTTGATTGTGTGTGAGAGAGGGTTTGATAGTGTGTGAGAGAGGGTTTGATAGTGTGTGTGAGAGGGTTTGATAGTGTGTGAGAGGGTTTGATAGTGTGTGTGAGAGGGTTTGATAGTGTGTGAGAGAGTGTATGATAGATGGTTTGATGTATGAGAGAGTATAGGTGAGAATTATGGCCTACACAACCTCTCATTCCCATGTTTACATAGAAAGTAGTTGTCTGCTGCTATAGTATTGTATAGAATATTGCAGTGTTCCCTTGTTCTGGTTCTGGAGAGCTGTTTCCTGCATGTTTTAGATGTCTCTCTGCTCCAACACACCTGATTAAAATGCATGGGTTATCAGTATCTACAGAAGCCTGAGAACAACATTCATTTGAACCAGGTGTGTTGGAGCAGGGCCGGAATTGGGGAACACTAGAATATCGTATATAATATATGTATACTGAATGATATTCTCTTCTATTGTATGAATGTGTGCTTAGCAGTTAAAGATCCTATATCGTACATAGGACCTTTAACTGCCAAACACACACATTCTTTGCGGTCTTGAAATGTACTCCAGTATCTAACTCCGAGCTCAAATCAAAACAGTATCTCTCCGCGGTCCTCACACATTGAAACGCATTGTGAAGCAAAGCGTAGTGCTACAGCTTTGTTGATATGAGTGGTGTTCTGTTGTTTATGCTCCTATTTACGGAGCCAGGGCTGTGTAGAAGTAGCAGATTATTTTTTCAACACACACAGAGAACAGTAAGATAGCGACATGCGAGGAGACATTTGTTGAATCTGACAAAAAAGTGTATTAGCTTACATTTAGCTGTCAACAGTTAGACTATACCTTTAAACCCCCAAATGCATCCCATAATTTCCCCCAGCCCAGTGTACTCTCCACCACACCTGCGAGGCGGGCCGAGCCATGGCGGGTCGCCACGGTGAGCGGGAGGCGGGGCTGCTGGGCATCGGTGTGGGCCTGGTGCCCCCGCCCACCTCCGTCTCCAGGGACGCCGGCCCCCCCGTCATGGACGGCATCCTGCAGGAGGTCACCTCCATACGCCACTTCCTGCAGAAGAGGGACAGGTGCCGTGACGTCGCCAAGGAGTGGCTGCAGGTCGGGTACGTGCTAGACGTGCTGTTGTTCCGGGTCTACCTGGTTGCCATGGTGACGTACAGCATCACGCTGGGCGTGCTGTGGTCGGTGTGGCAGGTGGCCTGAATGAGGGCGGTCTGAATTGCGTATTGGACCGTCGGTTTTACGACAGGGAGGGCTGTCCGTGAGATGTTGGGATGAGAGGTGTCAGGCGACACAGGAGTCTGGAACGCCGGAGAACGTCAACGTCCGCTGGACTAGCAGCACGTAGGCGACGCTGTACATACTAGCAAGTCATTGTCAACATGTGTATTTAGTAATGTAGCTGTGAAGGTACAAGAACAACTTACTGTATGCGACTGAATATATTTGAGCCATTGTCTGAAACAGTTTGTCGTCAACCTATACTTGAAGGGTCAAAATACCAGTCTATAAAACAGTTCTTAGAAAACCAGACTGCACATACTGCTATTATAAATCCAAAATAAATGTATTGGCAAGACATTGTACAGACAGTGGCATTTGATTTTACAGTTGTCAGTTCAGGCTACAGTATACCATCTGGCAGTTGGCACTACTTTATTAATTTGTTGAGACAATGCTTATTTACTGCTACTATACATATGTAAACATGCTGAATTTAATCACATATTCATTTATCAAGTATATTTCAATGTTCCTCCATGTTTTAAGGAAATATAGTTAATTAATTGTCAATGAAGGCCATGTTTCAGATTTCAGAACTTTCAAGTCTTTGGGACAAAGTCTATGAAAAACTGCTCAATAAAGTCCAAGACAAAATTCCCTTTGTGGAAATAAAGTTCAATCAATCACTCAGGAATACTTTTCTATGCCACTAGATGTCAGTAGAAAATGGTCTCACCTACTTGTAGTACCCAAGCATGTAGTATAGTATAGTGATAGTATCCGTGCTCAGTAAACTGAATGCATAGTTGAAAATGTACATTTTTGAAAGCAACAACCTTTTCAATTGCTGAAATTAGATTGTAATTACTACTGATTAAATGGATAAGCAGATGAAGATGGATGGATGGATGGATTACTACTGATTACAGTAATTATTTTTGTAATCCAAGACCTTAATTATATGTTATCCACTGTCCCTGTGACCATTGTAAAGTTGTACCAAATAGGTAAGAGGATACCAAAGTCCTTCTAGGCAAGTCTCGCCACTCGGCAGCCATCTTTGAAACGCCGCGAGCAGTTGTTTATGAAGAATTGAAATGAATGGGGAGAGCCATAACTGCCCTGTCAATAGTCACCAGGACATATAAATTGCATGTATTCAATCACCAGTCAAATCTGATAAAAGCAGTTTAAAACGTTTGGTTACTTTGACCGAAAATAAGGTTTAAAAAGCCTTTTTCCCTCACAGGTTAAACTTCTACTATGCATTCACAACAGTTGCGTCAGTGCAGCCACACAATTGGTTAAACAGGTTCATGTTTGGCAGTTACAAAGCAGACGATTGGCTCTTTTCCTCCAACTGCCACATTTCAGAATTCTCCCATAGAGCTCCATTCAAAATGCTCTAAGTGGCATGTCTGATCATTGCAGGGTTAACATCTGACAAACAGTATTCATGATTATGATCCATTAATCCATACAGAGGCCGCATTTCTCTCACCAACCACAGGGTGGAGCAACACACAACCACATATATTACCCCAGCTATGTTTGTGGTATCAATCTCGCATGTCAAGTTTGGAGACAACACATACATGTACATGCATTAAAGATCATGCTTGGTCATTGTAAATGCACTATAGGCTTGAGAAGTTAGTGGGGATTAGACAATATTGACATGTTTGTTGCATAATTAAACTAATAATCTGGTTTGCAGTAAATGGGGTATCCATCTCAGTAAAATGAAGAATGCAAAGAATGCAAAAACCAACATTTTCTGATCGACAAAAAGATGAATGTGTCTTAAATATAGACTCTGCCTTGACACTAAACAAATGAATCACTGTACAAATATAATAATATGCTGTGTTGTGTGAATAAACATCTTTATCAGGAGTGTTGTCGGTAAATTAGCCAAACATGTGTACTGCTTGTAGCTTTTAGCAAATTAGTGCTAAACTGTGTTACATTTTTCCTTAGTTTGATTTGCATATTTTGCTTATATGTTATATAAACCTATTACATGCTTATACATCACAAGATGTTCAGACTTTGGTAATTCATCTGTGTGGCTTTGATTTATTGCAGTCAATTAAAGGACATTCCAGAGGAGGTTTACTAAATCTGATTTCGGTTGCTGGGGCCTGTGCTTCCTTGTATAAATTGTACATATACAGTACAACTTGTCCTGCAAACTCTGAGCATCTGAGAGTGTAACAAATAGCTGTAAGATAATCAGTGTTGGGCAATTATTTACTTATTACTTGGTATTAAAAGTAATTAGTTACGTTACTAGTTACATTACTTCATTACTTTCACAATCACTACCCTGCCTCACCCCTTCTGAAAAATGACAACCTATGTAGCCAGCTCATTTTAGAATTGAATCCTCTTTATTGGAACATTAATAAAAGTCAACAATCAGCCAGAGTGAAAACATTGCAGCCTCTCAGACCAGATGATTGGACAGGTTGGTTCAATTAGCCTACCCCAAGTTTGCTAGGACCAGAAATCTCGTTCTTGTAATGCAGCATTACTTGGATTAGTAATTGTAATATTATTACAGTTTTAGAAATAGTAATTAGTTTCACTACTAGTTACTGAAAAACGTAATAATATTACAGTAACTTGTAACTTGTTACTGCCCAACACTGAAGATAATTGATAAGAAATGAATGTAAAATAACATATACAGTAGTTTTAAACCAGTTGAAGGTATAGTGACAAGGCTTTGTATTTGAAAGCCATATGATATCTTAAAATGAATAGCTATTTCACCAGGGCTGCTACAAGGAGACAGAATGCGACTAGAGAAATGCTCATATCTCAACATAATTATTGTTTAATAACAGTAGTTTGTCAGCAAACTCATCATAATATGCTACAGTATTTATTGTTTAGCTTATCAAATCACTGCTGATTCATTTTATATTTTTTGGAAAGCCAGGATATCAACCTTCATTTAAATGTGTACCTCTCCATTTGATATAAGCAGCCTATACTGTGCATTTAATAAGTGACATCCTTGTCTGGGCTACTGACACCTGATGCCATTCTGTCAACAACACGACTGGCTGACTGACTGACTGACTGACTGACTGACTAACCAGGAGACCATGGAGTTCAGTATATGGCTTGAAAAATGCTACATCTATTTGCTAAACAGAACAGTTCCCTCATATTTACTAGTTTAAGTTCATGGTGTGATTAATCAGCGACAAATTGTTAAAGACAAGCATGAAAGAGAAACCTGAATTCAAAAAGGTTGCTATAGCATCAAATACTACCTACTGGGGCCAAACGAGCTGCCAGCATTACACCTGCCACCGACAATATTTACAAATTATACACTTTGTCAGCTCCACTGTGTGACTGACTGTCAACTTGTGTGTGGAACTGTCAATCAACGATCTGTTGTAAATCACCTGCCCACATTTACAGGAGAGGTGATGATGTAGGATAGTGTGTGTGTGGGGTGCATAGTGCATTATTTATTACTTAAAATAGCTACAGTAAATACATTTTACATTACATTTTAATTGGGGATTTACAGTGATTTGGCAAACCTTTTCCACTCTCAGAAAATGCATTCCTATAGCTTGTGGGAATTTTAAATTAACCTTTATAGCTTCAATCTACAGCCAGAAACTGTGTTTTCTGATCACGGTAAGTATATATTTACATGCAAGTCCAACTCCTGTGGGCATTTGAAACATTTCAAAGTGATACACTCGAACACTAAAAAACGTGTTACTTTTTACACATCGACAATTAACAAATTGAAAGAACTTCACATTTTGCCAGCTAATGCACGTTGGTAAAATTGAGTTTGTCTATTCGTCACATGTACAATATATTAACACGCGAGTGTGTGCGTGCGTGCGTGTGTGTGTGTTTGTGTAATAAAAGCTGCCTACCCACAGAGCCGTGGCTTAGTTGAGAAAACAGTCCAGGAGGAATTTGGACACCACCCGACACCCCCTTCACGGCCCGGCCAGCCTGGTCCTTTGACAGGGTCCTGCTTGTACCCCTCCTGAGCCATGAGATCATATCTGGGTCAAAGAGCAGCCAAGGATGGGAAGGCCCGCTCCCACACAATGCCCATTCACCATAAACACTATCCATTCACTGGCTCCTGCGCCCTTCCGCCCAGATACTATCTGCACTGAACACCAGGCTAAATTCTGCACAATACCCATTCCCTTTGTTGTCCAAAACTCACTGAATCTGAGAGTAATGCTTTTTGAAGCCAGAATCAAACAGTACAAAATAAACAACTGACTGGCTACTGATTCTGGAGTAATACTCACATACTGTAATCACATCAACAGATTACGAATATTATTTTGTAGCAGACATCAGTGCAGTTTGTGAAAAGCCCAATAGTCTCACCACGCCAGTCCCTTTGTTATTGTTTGTTGTGTGAAGGTTTTCACAATCTCAACTTCTGTTAAATTGGATGTGCTCTCCGGCACAGTCTAATCCCAAAACAGCATTCACAATGATACTGGAATAATAAGATGGAGCACTGTAATGCATTTCAATGGAAGCAAAAATGGGACGCTTCCGGCCTCTTAAGTGGGCGTGTCACCAACGGCATTTTTCTGTCGAGGCTGATGTAGGCAGCGCCCAGACAGCTAAATCTACCATGAATGGCCTGAAACAATGTCAATTTACCTCAGAACAGTTTGCTGCAGAAAAACTGTTGTGGCCTCAGATTGATCATTGGGAATTAATGTAATATATTCAAAGAAACCATTAATGCTCCCAGATAGAAATAATAAGCAATATTATGGGGAAATCTGTGTACCTCCCCGTGGAAAGCTCCTCCTTCCCGTCCGATAAACCATCTCTGTTATACCAGTCTCTGTGTATGTACTGTAGCTACTGTATACAGGCCTAGGTGAGGACATCATCTATGGCAGCGGCTTTCAAACTGTGGGTCATTGAGTGGGTCACGGAAATTGCAAGCAGCCATTGAATGAATGAAGAATATCAATGAAAGGCTTCCGCGCTTTACTATCGTGATGTTCCACTCATTGGTCATGAGTAATGTTGAGACAAAATAGCCTACTTGTTTCTGATTGGATTAAATACTATTTAGCCGTGTGCACACCATAGATTCTGGAGCGCTCTGCTCAAATATATTTGGCGCATACGCAGGTATAGCATTAGCTATCCAATAGCACACACAGGTATAGCATTAGCTATCCATTAGCACACACAGGTATAGCATTAGCTAAAATTGATGCGGTTTTGAAAATTAAATTACCGGTAATTGGTGGGTCTCTAAATACAGTACAGTAGAAGAGTCATCTCTAGGTTGGTCGGGTCCTGGCACAAAAACATTTGGAAACCCCTGATCTTTGGTCTCTTATGTCTATGGGAAGCCATCTGAACATAAAAAAGCTGCAAACTTTCCAATTAAAGTGTAAATGTTCTAGAAAGCTTCCATAGTATCCATTCACGGTAGATTGCAGTATGTGTATAGATTTAATTTATGTTTTATAATTTATGTTTATGTTAAATATGTCAATGTAATACCTTATCCAGTAGGATTTCCTAAAACATTGATAAAATAAAACTACACGTCAGGAATGATATCCCTATGAAGTTCCAATTTTTATATTAAGACCTAAAACAAATGTTTACATGTCAGGTATCGTGTACAGTTTATTTATTTGTATACCTCTGGGCTGAATAACAATGGAGGAAAACAGTCATTTAAATTGTTTTCCTTAATGTTAATGGAAAACGTTGTTAAAAACAAAAGAATAAATGAATGACACACTAGAACCATTAGACTAGTTCTGATAGTTTTTAAAACCGTTTCCATATCAAAGAATGACAAACCATCAGCTCCAGTACTTATTTCTAATAGCTATCATTAGGCCCATTACCTAATGCTTTCCATTTTCCAGTGCTTTTTTAGCCTGTTATAATGGTTTCAATTAGACTTCCCAGTATATGCCATTGTACACTAAAATCCAAATAAAATCATTAAACCATTAGAAAACCATTATAATTTGTCTAGCGTCCCACTTGTTTCATAGCACTTGATTTTTTTATATAGCTCGAAATAAGTATATCTCAGATTATCTGATTAGCTGGTAGTTAAATTCAGTGGATGATCTTAACTCCTTACACTATAGTGTGCAATAGTTAGATATATATAATAGTAAAGTATATTTACAGAATATGGATCCATAATGTTAATATGGTTAAGTATCAATCTATCATTAAGATAAGTTACACCAGAAACTAAGTCAATACAAACCCATACCTACTGTATATATGCACAAATAATTATTTTAACTATCTAAATATGTTTTAGAGAAACTTACTGAGCCAGAAAGAGGGCTAACACAGACAAACTGAAGTCCATTTTTTATTATTTTTTTCCCCTTCTAACTGCAGATTTAAAGTATACAACTCAACATCATAATTTGTATTATTATTATGACTTAAATAAAAATACAAAATTCCACTACAAAACAATTTACTGTTAGTAGGATAATAAAAAAATAATATTACTTAAATGTTCACTGTAAAAGGCACAACATTGACTTTAGGGACAACATGGAGAGATCCTGCAGCATTAAATCTTTTATTTTTCCTTTTATTTTTTTTTCACACTCCACCAGAGAACACTGAAATATTACAAAGACATGTGTCGGATTCTATGTGGGGAAAAAAACAGAAAAGAAGAAAATAAGAACACCCTGGTGACTATAGGTTGGTGGCACAGGTTGACATAAACATACTGCCACAGAAAAAGCACGTTGTCGCAGGAAAAGTCAAGGACCTTTTGCAAAGCTCTAATGCAAAAAAAAAAAAAAAAAAAGGTTTACAGGGTTTTTTTTATACAACGGACGACAAAAAAAAGTAAAAGGAAAAAAAATAATAATTTGGCACCTTCTAAGATTAGGCTAAGGTCAGGTGCTGAGGTAGACAAAAACTAACAATTCAAATAATAATAAAAACACAATTTTCTTAATACAGAGCGACTCGACTGGCACTTGTGCTGCCATAAGAATGGAGGAGAACTGTACAGACAAGCCAGGAAAGGACAAAGAGAAAAGCTTTGTTACATAAAAAGCTTTGTTATGCTTGGTCCGACAGGGCAATTGGTCCTCAGTGCTAATGTAAAAAAAATACAATGTCTTGGTGCTTTGTTACTCAGTTTTTTTTAGTCTAGACCGAAATGGCACATGCATGGCAGCACTGCGTGAAATGGCTACATGTTTGAGAAACAACACACCAAAACACAGAGTGTCAGCGCCAGGGATGCCATGATTCATCTGACAAACTAGCAATAATGTTGTTTTTTTTTTTTTAGAAACTAAAGTACTTTAAACAAGGGGAGATGAGGAGGGGGGGGAATGTCTTGTGCCGACCTACCAAAATGTAGGTTTGAAGCGGAACAACTAAAAAAAAAAAAAAAAACTTCAGCAAACCAGTTGCTGCAGTAAAATTATTCTTGTTGGAAAAGTGGACACACTTTATTAACACGGAGGTCTTAGAACAAACAAGACATGAATAAAACGTGTACAATTTGACGCTTCAAATACATGTTGTCCAAACATCTCGCTTTACTTTCAGCTACTACTGTTATACATGTTCTACCCGTGGCTATATAGGGGAAGGAATGACATGTTTCTGGGTGCTAATCACAGGGGAGTCTGGAAGAAAAGAATCGAATACAAAATTCCTGTCACCATTTCAATAGCAGTTTGACTGTATTGTGGGCTATGAGAAAAGCCCTGTGCTATTCTATCCAACATCAGGTCGATTTAGAGCGTCATGACATCCCTAGTGTGCTGGGAACACCATAGAAATTCATCTGAAAATACAGAAACTAAGCAAATATAGATGGACATTTTTGTTTAACAATTTCCATTTTTAGGCACAAAGATTACAGAAACATCGGAGAAAACACTGAGGGAAGAACTATATCAATGCCAATATATATACACATATACATGTATATATATTTATATACACATATACATATATATACATACACATATTTTTTTTCAAATGCAGAAAAAAGTGGCATAGAACATTAGTTTTATTTTGTATATGATCTGATTAGTGCATTTTTCCACAAACACACGCACACACATGTACGCACTCATAAAGATACAGTCTTTTAATACACGCGCCCACACGAAAAATAGAAAACATTCAATTGTACAACAATGGGAATAATTGACTGATATTTTCTAGGGGTATGGTGGTTTGACAGAGCCGTGTTCTGTTATTTTACTGGGTGGATATTACATGAGGGCGATATTCCCTCATCTCACAGTGTTTGAGAAGAAAATGGCAAGACGTCAAACACCATCCCTTCTTGCTTTCCTTCAAGTACAAACATGAAAACAAAACGTCTACAATCAAGTTTTGATTGAAAATATTGTCAACGACGAGTACTAATTGGTCGGTTGGCAGCGCTCTCCCACATTCTGTATTTATTTTTTTCCCCCAGATATTTTTTCACATACATACACTCACAAAGTTGTTGAGATAAGATTTAGTCCTTCACCTACAATGCAACTGACATCCAGAATACCAACACATATTACAATGTTCACACACGTGTTATGTCCAACAATATCAAAGAGGAGCAAGGCAAAACGATTCACACCCAGAGAAAAAAAAAAAAAAACATTTTTTTTTAAGGAACAAAAAAAAAAAAAAAAAAAAACCACGTACAAACATTTGTGCCCTGCTGAAACCCTCGACAAATGGAAAAGACTGAAAACACTGAATACAAAAATATCACAATTTTTCATATATCAAATTGCCTCTGTTGGCTCTTGTTCAGGAATACACTCATGTCGACCAAGAAAATCTTTTTTTAAAATATTTTTAGATTTTTTTTGTTTTTATCCTTTGATTACCACTTGCAGTCCCTATTGTCCAACGCAACCTGCATCGCTGTGACTATGACCGGTCCTTGGCAGTCCGTGAACTTGCTTTTTTTTCACATTACAAAACTACAATTCTATTCACATATTTTCAAGTTTATTTCTTATTTTAAACCCTCTTGAAAGTACGAATACTTTCTTTTATCAACGCATCCCTCGTATTTCACACTTAAGGCTTCAAAACTGTTTCTTGGTTCCTCTAATTTCTGGGGGGGGGGGGGTTAGGCTATATAAGAGAACAATAAACATCCAATTATTTTCCCCCATCCTATCAGCCTCTAGCACATCTCACTAAATACACACCTTAACTAAAAAGTATAAACAGAATGATAAATCAACATTTGAAAGCACGAGATGAAGTTGCAATGATGAAATACTGCAAAACACAATGCGCCAAAAAAACAACTTAGAGGTAGCTTTTATAACGAATGACCAAACCGTCCGGCTATTCAATAAGCAGAGTTAAAAAATACCAAGTTTGGTAACATATAATGCACGTAGATATAATATACGACAGAAAAAAAAAACCTAAACATTTCTTCACCGTGGCACTTAATTTTCTGCTTAAACATTGCTGTGTCATGCTTTGCAATGCATCGTTCTGAGATACACTCACAAACAAATAGTGTATACGTGAAACAAAAGGAAAATTAAAACAAGCACATGAGGTCACAAAAACGAGGTAATTCAAGTACAATGTGTTGAGATCAAACTCAATACAACAATAATAGGAAACAAGAAACAAAGCGCAAGGGACCAAAAAAAAACAACTAAAAAGTAAAAGGAAAAACAGATATGAAGAGCTGATTTATTGTCATCTTACTGGTCGCCCCCTCATTGGGAGTGCCATATCTCGTCCAATCAGTGACTTTCCCCTTTTCCACCAGTCATTTAGATATGAGATTACCCTGGGGTCACTGTGGCTGACAACAATGCTTGTAATATCTTTGGCAGTTATTCTAGATTTGTTCCAACAGGTCTCACCCACAGCCTGTACTCATGCGGCGAGTTTTAATGCTATTTATCAGTCTCCGGCCTGCTACGGCATCAGTTGTGTGACCTTTTATGCAGCAGTAGGCATAACATCAAAGACATTACAAGCACATCTCAGAAACATTCACTACTGAAACGCACGGCTCTCCCATCCTGAAAAGCAGCCACCATTTATCTTGCTGTCCATTAGAAGGGCAAACGGGCACATTGTATGTGCTCGCCTTTAGTGTGGCATGACTGATAGTTGTCTGGTTAAATGAAAACAAGTCCAGTTACTATACCTATTGCTGAGAGAAAACTGACAAGCTCGAGTTTATGTGGCATAATAAAGAGTTATGGTTAAATAATGACAGCGGCAAATATGTGTTATTGATCAGTGGGCTATCAAATACATATGACAGACGTATCAAACAGAGACTGTTATCGTAGTACGATCTACCTGTGCAATTAAGCCATGATGAGCCAGAATGCTGAGCCGAGCGATCCCGGCGTGGAGAGGTGACTTGAGTCACGCTCCGCTAGTCGTCATCGGGCAGGCGCAATAAGGGAAGACAGGGAACCTGTTTGACTGCATAAGTCATGTTATCGTCCACCGTAATGGTAATTCTCATGGGCTATCTGACTGGCAGAGGCCCACTAGGCCTGGTCATGGAGACGTGGCCATCCTGTCGTCCTTCCGGGGCACTGTGAAGAGGGACGATCGATCGTGCCCCTCCCTTCCCCCTGCTGGGACTGCTGTGTGGGACCCGGGGAGCCGACTGGTATGTGCTGTGGCTGGCGTGGATTTGCAGGTTCGTATAGCCCTTGGGAATCTGCCATATTTGCCTTCCTCCACCCCATCCTCTCGCCGGCGATGCAACTCGCAAAGTCCCCGGCAACAGTGCCCCCTGGTGGGCTGTGCTGCACAACGTCAGCAGAAGCAATAAGAACACGCGTGTCCCGAACAACCCCGTAAATCCGAACGTACTGTAGAGCAAGGACAATGCCCCCCCCCACAACTCCTTCGCTTCCCATGACTTGGCTCTGTAGCCGCTCTGCACCCCCCCCCCTCGCCCAAATTCATCCACGCCGTCTTTGCATGAAATAGGGGAAGACAAAATACTAAATAATAATATCCGGGCGGTACAGGGCAACACTGCTGGATTTCACACTGGTCCTGCAATTGAACGGCCACTCCTCAACCGCCTCCCCCCTCAACACCCACCCCCACCTCTGACCCCCCCCCCCCCCTTCCCCCCCT
>JAODUH010000006.1:3324661-3338374 GCA_027564835.1 Typhlichthys subterraneus
GGGGAGAGAGAGAGAGAGAGAGAGAGTAGTAGTGTAACCCCTTGCTCTTATCTCAATCAGCGCACTGATTAGATCACCTCGCCCCATTGCCATAGCCACTGTCTGAATATTAGGTTGCCCCCCCCATCTCCCACTGACTCTACTGACTGTGTGTGTGCGTCTGTCTCTCTCTCTCCATAGGACTATGTGGTGCGTGTGTGCGTGTGTGCGTGCCTCTCCCCTCCTCACGCATCGCTCTGCACTGCGTGCACACAGAGCTAGCATGCCACCTGCCAACACAACAACCCTGCTCCGCACCCAAGTGTGCACGTGCAAGTGCATGTGCTGTGTGTGTGTGTGTGAGCAGTCCTTTCCCAAAGACCACCCCCCCCAACCCAACCCCATGTGTTAAGTCTTTAATCGATACATCTCCGCATCCTGACAGTCGGGACAGAGCCCAGATCCGAGATCATGGCGATGGCGGTGTAAATCTTTACGGTTCAACCAGGGCCTTTTACAGCCCATAGTCTATAATTGGGCCTCGGCCAGCTGTGGCCATCAAGCTGCCGGCACCGCTACAGCCCAGCTACTTACAGGCATGGACAGAAACCATACCTCCATGGGCAGGAGCAAAGAACCACCTGTGGAGGGAGGGCGGGAGGATCGAAAAAAGGACTTATGGATGGAAATAAAGAGGTTAGGAAGGCAGGAAGGAAATAAGGAACAAAGGTATTTACAGTTAAGGCATTTTTGCTTTAGTGATTTACTTGTGACGCCAATGTGCATGTTTAGCTATCTGCCACGCTTAGCTAGCCGGTACTACGTGGCACAGTGGGGGTCTTAAAATGGAGGCTAATCCAGAAATGTGGAATGCAGGCACGTATTTACACCCGGACAGAGACAATTTGATCACAATATCCGAAAGGTGGCAAAGCTAACAGGTGAAGATATACTTTTTAGGTGATATGATCTGTTCTTGGTTTACTGGGTGGGGTGGGGGGGTGGGGGGGGGGGGGTGCCAGGGGTTATCTGTGCCGCTCTGATATGTGCAGATAAGGACTCCGTCCCGCTGATTAGACACTGAGGGGCCCCTGGTTGTTAAAGGGGCCACGGCCAGCAGCTCTGACTCCTCCGTCCGAGTGAGTCATGAATATGTGGTGGTGATGGTGGTGGGAGGTGCGAGACACGGGATCATCCAATCACAGACGGGCCTGTGTCAAGGTCTGGCCCGACACCACCCAATCACAGGCGGGCCTGTGTCAAGGTCGTGGCACGTGGCACTAAATGACATAAAAAGGTTAAACAGCGCGATGTTTACAGTGATGTTTACTGGCTAGATGTAGCAGGGCTATGCCCCCCGCCCCCCCCACCCCACTTATGCAATGTACATTACAGCGAGGGTCAGCCATTTGCAGGAGAATGCACAATTAAATGAGAGAGATAAACCCAGGGCTAGTTCCTGTGAATTGGACACTGCGTTTTGAATACCAAACAGCAGGTCTACCCCCTACCCCCCCCACCCCTTTGCCTCAGAGTAAAGTCCCTTGCATCATGCATTTATTTACCCCATAATCACCCGGGCTCTCTCGGCGGCGATGGTTTTTGTTAGTGTGAGGGGTTATTAAAATATTGCTGTAATCCTGCCTCCCCGGAGCCCCAGAGCACAGCCGCCCTGGGCTTCCGTAAAGACCAGATAAATCTAGGCCTTGTCACACACACACATCGTGTGAGCTACAGACGCTCGTGGCGAGATCGACACGGCGCGTTACACAAGAGTGGTCCCTTCGTTTACCAACATAGTAAAAACTATTTTCCTTATCTGTCGGGGAACCATAGTGACTTCATTAAGCTACTTGTGGAATACAAAGAATTTGGGCTTCTTTTTTGATGATGAAATCCAGGTCACACAGGAATGAATAGGAGAACGGACTCCATTTATACAGGAAGTCAGTAATTTAGCTTGTGTTCATTTGCACACAAACACACACACACACACATATTCATATAACACATGCAAGCACACACGCGCACACACACACACACACACACACACCTCACACCAAGTGCCCGTGACATCTGGAAACAAGTACACTCATGTTTGACTCGACCCGCTTGCACCAAATGAACTTTTTAAGTGCGTTTGTGCGTGGAGACACTAGTGACCCTGACCTTTGAGGGCTGCTGGAAAATTACGTGCAATTAGTCAGAAGGAGCGCCGATCTGCGCACGCCAAGCGCCGGCCTGACGAAATTAAGAGGGGGGGGGGGGATTCTGGAGAAATGTGTGATATTTGAACTCCATCCAAACTAAAAGCACCTCTCTCCCTTCACTGCCATAAAGGGTGTTATGTAACAAGCCCCCCCCCCCCCCCCCCATATGCTACATTGGAAACACATTGCCACGGCTCTGTTTTATTTGCTCACACATCTGGCGGGCAGCGAGGATCGCTGTCTCCACCTTTACAAACAGAACGCAGCGAACACGCGCCTCTGAACAAGGCGTATTTTGGAGAAGGAGGGGGCGAAATGAGATAGTCTGAAGTTCCGAGAATGTGGCCGCTTCGCACGCCGTAAGCCTCACACACTGGAGAGGCTATAGCCCAGCGGTTTGTGTCACGTGACGCAACATTTGATTTCCACTCTTCAGATCGTGTCTGGAGGCCGTCAGAACACAGTGCGCAACATTAAACGGTGTCGTCTTGGAGTATCTGCTCATCTAAATTAAGCTATTAGTATTCTAAAGGGGGACAAAGCAAGATCAATGCATGAAACGGTTTGGAAATCTCCTTTGATACAGGATTTCCCAGCCTGAGCGAATTGATGAAATTCTTCTTCAAACATAAGCAACATCACACTCAGGCAGAGGTCACACTCTATAATATACTCTCTTCCAGGGTGAAATAGCACATTATTTAGGTGTTAACAGCTAATGTACGCTCGTTTATGACATGAAAGTGTGAGCTATGCACACAACACAGTACTTTGTCTTCTCTGCAAGTTTCCGAACAGTTAATGAGGAATGAGCAATAATTGCCATCGCTGTAAAAATAACGCCCTTAACATCAGATTCATTCCAATGCCTTACCATCTGTACACTGAATATACGGGTGCAAACGCCGCGCACGCACACACACACACACACACCCTACTGAAAAGCTTGTTCAAGCAAGGACTACACACAGGTAAAACAAGCCCGTTTACATTTTTCTCCCCTGCCGCATTTTCTAAAAAAGCACACAAAACGACAAATTTTGCCAAAACGAGTGGAATTAAGACACTCGTGGCCTGCAACCATGACAACTACCGATATATCCGCCACGCAAAACCCCCCGGCTGAACTTTAACCTGCTGTGCATTCCCATTGATTTGAACAAACAGCACAGGGCAGGCAGGTGGTCTTACAAAAACGTTGAGCCACCAGCAGTCGGGCAAACAATCCCTCTGACTGTGATGTCCGCCGGTGAGGCGCTCCATTGTGCTCCAGTGAAAACAGCAGGTATGCTGCTGCTGCGCGGGGATTATCACATCACCACACCCCTCTGAACACCTCCCGTACGCCCCTCGGCCCCAACAGTGACCCAGGTTCACCACTCACTCCCTGGTTCCCTGGCCTGGCCTGGCCCTATCATTAAGACAAGGTGATAATCCACCGCAGGCCACACCAGCAGGATCAACAGAGGCGCTAGGTCATGTGGGAGTCTGTGCATGCGTGTGTGTTCGTTTGTGATGTGCATTTGTGTTTTGCGTGCGTCTGTGTTCGTGAATGCATGTGTGTGCGTGTGTGTGCGTGTGCATGTACTTATGCATGTGGTGCGTGTGTATGAAGGGCCACCACCGGGCTATAGGGGCCACCACCAGGCTATATGGCCACCTGTTTGAAGGGCCGTCACCTGTCTGAAGGGCCACCACCAGGCTATAGGGGCACCTGTCTGAAGGGCCGCCACCAGGCTATAGGGCCACCTGTCTGAAGGGCCACCACCAGGCTATAGGGGCCACCTGTCTGAAGGGCCGTCACCTGTCTGAAGGGCCGCCACCAGGCTATAGGGGCCACCTGTCTGAAGGGCCGCCACCAGGCTATAGGGGCACCTGTCTGAAGGGCCGCCACCAGGCAGCCTGCTTCCGGCCTTTCCTCCAGCTCCAGAGGTCTTTTACTTCCCCGTCAGTAATGTGCTGAGAGACGGTGTGTTATCGGAGGGTACACGGAGTAAAAGACGGAGAGCAAAGTCACTGCAGCGATATTCCACGATCAAACGCTTTGAAGAGATAATGTATTATCTAGGTCAACAAAATGTAACACCCCACTGGAATGGGAAGTAGAAGGAATAGTTTTTTTGTTGAGAGAATAACTGCTCGAGTTCAGGATCGACTACAGGGAGTTCCTGTTCCTAACCTACATTTCCCAGTCTATTGTCACTTCCAATGTACTAGACCACTATTATTAACACAAGCACATTAAAGACCTTACAAGCACACGCTTCCCAAACTACGTCTCAAAAGGACATTTTGTATTGAAAGATAACTAATAAAAGTAAGAATAAAAGACAGAAAAACCAGCAATAAAAACTCTCTTGGACTCTGACCAGCAGACCGGCATACATTTCGTCACAGTTTTTATGATCAACGAATATATAAAAGAAATCGTTGACAAAAACATTTTCGGCATAGTTTTCGTTAACGAAATGAACACTGGCGCGGACACAAAAAAAACAAGAGGAGCGTCAGCTCTGCCACAATACCTGTGCTGTTCCACGGCCTCGTTGTCCGGCAGCTCCATGCCGCAGACGTTGCAGCGCTCGTGCTGGCCGCGCCCATCCTGCTTCATGCCGACGGCCAGCTCGCCCAGCTTGCTGAAGAACTCCCGCTGGATGAAGCTCTGCGGCAGCAGGCCGCCGTACGCGCTGAAGTCCATGGACATGGCCAGGCCCGGAGACATGGGCAGCGAGGACGCCATGGACACCGGCATGGCCATCATGGCGTCCGTGGTCGCCTTGTGATTGGGCAGGGCGTACAGCGAGGCCAGGTGCTTCTCCGTCATGGCCTCCAGGCCCATCTGGCTGAGGTCGCCGTGGGAGTCGCCCATGATGCCGCCGTCGTCGCCACGGACGTAGTGGTGCAGCTCGCGGGCGCTGGTGATCACGCTGCTGCGCGTGGGCGTGCCGGGCCCGTCCCGGCTCCTGTCTTCGCCGCCGCCGCCCCGCTCCCCGTTGCTGGAGCCGCCGGACGACTCCATGTTGTTGCTGTTGTTGTTGTTGTTGCCGTGGGGGCTGCCGCGGCCCCCGCCTGCGCTGCCGGCCACATCCACCTGCATCATCTCCGTCTTGATCTCCGCCATCATGTGGTGGTGGTGGTGGTGGTGGTGGTTGCCGTGGGCGACCAGCTGCTCCGTCCCGAAGCCCTGCTGCAGCAGGGATTGGCCGATGCTCATCAGGCTGTCCACCGCCGCCTTGGTGGGGCTCAGGCCGAAGGAGGTGGAGACGGAGGGGCTCTGGGCCACCATGCCAGCCAGCCCGGGGGTGTGCTGGCCTCCCGCCGACAGATACAGGCTCTCCGTGGGATGCTTCTTGGAGTTCTTGCCGCCGCCGCGACCCCGACGCTCCTCGTCGTCTTCCGCGCCGCCATCGCCATCGGCGACCGCCTCGGCGTCGTTCTCGTCCGACGACTGGATGGTCTCCAAGATCTTCAGACACTGCTCCTCCAGGTACTCAATCTCCAGGATCTCGGCGGCGTACAGTAGGTCGTCCAGATCCTCCACCTTGGCCTGCAGCGTGGCGGTGTAGGCGTACTCCAGTATCTGCTGGAAGGTCTTGGGCGACAGGAAGTCCAGCGTGTAGTGCTGGCTGCTGCGGTGGAACAGGATCTCGAACATCTTGCTGGTGCAGGCCAGCACTGTCCGGTGCGCGTGGAACTGCTGGCTGTCCACCATGATGACCACGTCGCACAGCGTCCCGGCCAGACGCATCTGGTTGGCCTTCTGCAGCAGGGCGGTGGGGTGGTTGGGGTTCTGGAGCTGGATCACGCCCATCTTAGTTAAATCCATGACGTCGCTGCGCTCCACGGGGGCCAACTCATGAGGCTTGTCTTCCCCGCTCGGCCGTGTACGTCAATCGTCTTTGTGAACCAGGTGATGTCTACAGTGACGGAACAGAAATTATTATTAGCATATGGTGAGCTTTGGAACTTTCTTTTTCCATCTTAATTTTCTTATATAATAATAAATTATTACACACACACACGTGTGTGAAAAAGTAAGATATAATGAATTATCAACTAGCAAAGGCTTTTTATGAATTCATCATAGAAAATAGAGAAAAAGTGGAAATCCTCCATTGTAATCAAATATATAGTTAAGTTTTCGCCCTGTGAATGCTCACAAAACTATGCAGTGCCAAAACGATTTGTATTCTGTGCCATATGGCACAGTGCGGTTACGAGACAAATAAATGCATTTACATTCAACAAGGCAATTACAATATACAGAACCACTGTACATTACATTATTCTTTCAATATACAGGATAGTTTACATTATATACACACACACTATATATATATAGTATGAAAAAATTGCAGTTAAAACTTCAATATCAATATCAAATGTTAACAAAATACAAATGTAATCATTTATATTTACATTACATTTGAACATTTGAATTATAACCTTTAAATCTTTAACACATAATATGTAACAGACAGGGAGTTCACTAAGAATAAGCCTTACATTTACAATTTACAAATACATCATCCTGCAAATTGTAACATTTTCAAACAAATGTCCTTATTATGTTAATATTTGAGGGGTTTAGCATCGAGGTAATGGGAGTGAGGGTAGCAAACACTATCGCACGGCTTACAAAGACCATCAACAACCATACTGAAATGAAATGGCATCTTATTCAGTATTCCCATCACAGACAACAGCAGAGAACTGAGCCACAGCCTAAAATGGTTCAAAAGGATGAAGCACGAGCACGCACACACACACACACACACAATGCAAAACACTGCCAATAAGATGTCCCCCCCTTCACAACAAACATATACAATTCATTGCCACAGTAACGTTTTGCAGTTCAACTTGTGCTTTACAGCAACTGTTTAGTGGGTGGCCATGTTGTAAAATGTAATTAAGGGTTTAAAAGTATGAATTATAGTTTATCTTTGGATCTCGTCTTTATACATATAAAATTGCAAATAGCCCAGTCTTTCAGAGGATGTGAAAGATGATTGTGAAAACATTTTAGGCACTGATCAATATTATAGCAATATATGTGCAGTAAACAGGCCTCTACGTTTCTTTATATCACAATCATCACAAAATATGTAATCAGAATAATACAAATAATATGTGTTATTATTATTATTATTATTATTATGTTGACAAAATCATCAACCATAATTAGTTTAATATAGCAAGGCATGTGGCTTAGATCTTTCACATGCCATGTTAAAATGTATTAATTTTTTTCAGGTGTTTGTTAAATACAAATCTGCATAATGATAGAAAACAAAACTGCAGGTAATCATATAACAGAACAGTATACACAGAGGTCATATCTAAAACATAACATTATCTTTAACAGCAATGTCACTTACTGGTAAGATTTATGACCCCGTACATGCCTGTTGCATTGTACGGCTAATAAAACCTACAGGTTATCCTGCCTTTTATATTAAGTTAGATTTAAGAAAAACAATCGAAAGTTGCTGTTATAGGATAGTAATGGTCTAGGTTAGATTAAGGACAGTGCGTCTAGACAGCGCGCTATGATATTGGAGAGCAGGATTAGATAAATCATACCGTGCGCTATGCATAATGCAAAACACAGATAGCCTACCGTTTAATCACGAGTGTTTATTCTAAACTGTAAACTCTGTAGCCCATATGGTGTACGATCATACAGGCTACTTAACTGAAAGGCAGCATAATCAATCGCATTTCGACGACTCTAACTGTACTTGTCTGTCTGCCATAATCGCGCGTCTTTACGAGCCGACCCAATGACACAAAAAAAAAAAAACATCTAGGATGAAACGCTTGTAGCCAAGATTAAACACCGACAGCCACCTATACAATGTTCAAACATAAACACAATACATCCACAGCTATCGGAGATATGGAGCCCGATTTAAAAGTAAGATAAGAACGAGACCTTACTGTGTAGGATTAATCTCAATACTGGCCGATTGTGGTCGCTGCCATCGTCTGCCTATCGCACAGGTGGATTTGTTTGGATGTGGCTTCACTTGCCATTAAACATTTCAATTAAACAAAAATGACTTATTTCGACCATGGCAGAGTGGTAGAGAGAGAGAGAGAGAGAGAGAGAGAGAGAGAGAGAGAGAGAGAGAGGGGAGGGGGGGAGTGTGTGTGTGGGTGCGTGTGTCTCGATAACAATCAATTTGCAATTGCATTTTAGATTTTTTTAAGCCACCATGAAGTGAGACTTATGTGTGCCTTATGAATGGGCGATATTTGGTCTACAATTGAACATTTAGCCGCAGTCAATCAACCCAAACATCCACGTCTGTAGGCTACTGTACAAAGCACATCGGTCAATGAACACAGTTGTGAGACCAGTGTCCCCTTGTCTCGGTGTGATCGTGATGTCATGACGGCTAAATGAGCACCACAAGTGCGTCTGGACACAAGGAAGTGCTTTTCTACCGAAACCGCCGGATAATATTATTTATCAAAACGAGTCACATGGAGCGGCGCATCAAACGCTGTCTGCTTCCCGGTGGTGTGGGAGCCAGACCTCACGTTCTGTCGCCGTGATCCCCCTACTAAACCAGACAGGTTACGTCAAGCCAATATCTTTACTGTACCGTGCTCCAATATAAACTTAAACACCTTCCATATACTACTGACGCACGCCTTACTTGTTTGTTTAAATAGCCAATAAGGCTACTGTAAATATTGCTCATAATTCAACACTTCAGAGCCTTGCGGCTCAACTTGTTTCACTGCGATATAGGCTACTTTACGACAACTCGCTACGCCGCAACTTGACGTGAGGTTGAACAGGGACAGACAACAGTATTAACTCGTCTAAAACCTAACAAAAACAGCCACATGCTGAATGAAAGTACAGAGAGAAAACACTGATAGTCGCATACAGAGGAGCGGGTCTGTCACTGCCTGTGGCATTTAAAGCTGCGTGTAGTCCTACTCACCTAAATTGTGCACGTTTTGATTCCGTATGTGGGTATTAAATGCTACAGCATAGTAGTGCAGTTCGCAGTACCCGCTCTCTCACGCACTAACTCCCCTTTCTTCTCTCGCCTTAGCAAATCAACACGCTGGTGACGTCAGCGCATCGAGTCAGTCACCACTCGGTTGGATCCATGCAAACCCTGCGAAAGCGAGACACCTAGGGGACTGTCTGGGGTTTGAACTGAGCCGCTCAAGTATGGCCATAACTTGAAATTATTTTTTTCTTTTTTTATATAATTTGTTCCAGAATACACATAATGTAAGGGTTGCAAACAGCAAGTAATGCTGGTGCTGCTTGTGAAATAATAATAATAATAATAATAATAATATTATTATTATTATTATTATAGTCACCACCATCATCATAAGATAGACCATGAATGAGACATTATCAAAGCCACCATACCTTTCTCATACCCTAATGATATTGTAGTATGTTTAATATATACAAGAGTCTCACGATAAAATATAATTTAAGTAAGTTTTAGTTGGCTGAAATATACATATTATAGTAATGAACATTTTATCTGAGAAATATATACAAAATAAATCAAATAAAACATTCAGGTGTGAGTGGAAGGGTCAAACGTCTTATAGGCAACCTTGAAGATGAGGGTTTTGAGGCGCTTATCAAACGAGGTGACCGTGGTGGCGTGTGAATGTGCAGTGGAAGTGCGTTCCAGAGTCTGGATGTATAATGTATAAAATATGTTACACATCAGTGTCCCAGCCATCCAGCTGTGTACATGCTTAGCCTATAGATCAATAACAGAAAGGTGCCTGTGAACAACTAACCCTGCACATAATGACACAGATTTTGCATGTTAATGACACAGATTTTGCATGTTAACAATAAATGTACGTAAAAGTGATAGCATTAGGTAGCAATTTATTATTTTCTTTGTATTTATATCCCTATTTTTTCTTTGCTTCTTTGTAATATTTTTCCTGCCACAGTTGCAATTTCTCCAGCGGGATATTAAAATCCTGTTTTAGATTAAAAATAACTAATGATATAGTGCAGTGAGTTTAAACAAGATTGAAAACTAGGGTTTATTTAGGTTTAGATTTAATTAGATACACACATCTACTGTACATAAAGTCTTGTCTGATTCCCACAAAATACAAGGCATCTTCTTTGTATTAACATGGAATACAATTTGATCTTTGAATAATAACGGCTAAGATAATTACTTTTTAATCTTGATAAAACACACACATACACACATACAATGTATTTCAAATACAGTAAACATATTTAGCCAAATAAGCAACAGGACTATACTGTAGAGTATATTTACAGTATATTTAACAGCTGTATCAAAACACAAGGTATGGGGGTTGTAGGGGCTTTTCAGGTAAATATGGCTTCTTCTCAAATGCAATGGTGCCCTGTGAATGTTTATATGTATCCACACACAGATTACAGTGCCTCATCACCTCTGAGCCATACCGCACTAGGTCTGTGCAGGCTTACCCAGGGATAACGTAAAAGACACTGCCTTAATCTGGCAATAATCCCCCGTTTTACCAAAGGCAAGACGGACCAGGGCGAAATTATACAACCATATTATCTCTACACTATAGACAATACTGCGGATTATAGGGAAATCCACAGTACTGGAATCCAGTGAGGCATTGTCTTCAGGATGAACTGTCATCAAGCCAATAGACTTGTCTGAGATATTTATCTTGTTCACAGAAACTTGTATATCTACGTTGAAGTGTGTTCCTCATTCACTTCACGACATGTGAAGTGAGTCACTGCTTGCATGTGCAATGCACAAGAAAGGTAATGAATCACTGAATAGAATTACAGTTAAAGTTAAAATTATAAACATATTAACATCCATCAATATCATTACATATGTATGCACATTTAATTAAATCATAAAAAACTTAGAAACTTTTAGAATACAAAATAATTTGTAACCTTTTTATGACACAGAAACCCTTCAGGGCTTTAGCGCTGAGTTTGAGAACAACCGTTTTAGATACAAACATCACATATATTTTGGTGATGACTAAAGGAAATATAATTACAGTACTGGCTGTGAATGAATGAATGACTGAATTAATGAATGAATGAACAAATGCATGGATCAATTAATGAATGAATAAAATAATTAATGAATGAATTTATTAATTAATTACCGAAATTAACAAATCAGTTAATTAATTAATTAGCCAGTGCATATGCCCTAACAAAGCATTGACTAATGTATCAACTTGTTGCCATTAGCTCTCCGACCACAACATTTCACGCTAATTGCTAAGTTTTCTATTTCAAACCATCACCCTAACTATGGCGATAAAGTCACCATAAAGCCCTTTAATGCTGAGAGATAACGAGAACCATTGGAATTATCACAGATTTGGTTTGTTTTTTTGCAGAGATCCCATCACTGGAGTAAAATCAAGATTAAAACCCTCAACAGTAGGAGCATACATGAAACAGAAGTCCAAAGAAACACATTTACAGAAACACTATTCTACAGTAAATTTGTTATGAATTAACTATTATTAAATATAAAGTATGTTGTTGTATGTTTTTTTTTTTTTCGCTGTTTCAGTCAAGATTGCTCAATTGGGGGTGGAACAGGCATATACTGAAGAGAGAGAGAGAGAGCGAGAGCGAGAGAGAGAGAGAGAGGGAGAGAGAGAACGAGAAATAAGTCACATAAAGAGAGAGAGAGAGGTTTGTTTGAATGAAGTTCTTCAGGATACAGTCAGTAACGTGCACGTAGCTCTTGTACCCAAAACACCACTATTGTGTGTTGCATGTGCATCCAGTGCAGGCATGCTGCGTAAGGCAGATGGGGGAGGGAGGGGAGGGAGGTGGGGGGAGGGGCTGGGGGGGACGGCATGGGCCCCACACAGTGGATCTTTGTGAAACTCTGTCCATGCAGCTGAAGTGAATGGATTCTTTTTAGACTTGTGTAAACCTGGGGGGGGGGGGGGGTCTCCGGGCTCAAAGACCACGCCCTAGTGACCCCTGACCCTGCCCTATGACCTCCGGTGGATTTTGGCCGGGGAACGCTTTGCGTGCCATGTGCTCAAGGCGCAGAGGCATCTGAGATTTTCCTATACCGCCAAAATACAAAACAATATGTGAAATACCAGTTTATCATGATTTCAACAATAAAGAAACTTTTTAGAAGGATAAATTACAGACATTTTAAGGAGGAAAACATTCTCCATTAATGATTTACTATTACAAAACAAAACAAAAATAGCTTACTTCTCTTCAACGTGCCAAGTGTGTCATATTAGACAATTTGACCCTTGAATGACCACGGGTTGTATTTGTTTGCCAAGTTACAGGTTGGTCCACTTATACACACTCACTGTCTAATCTCAAAGAATGGACAAACTTGCTTCAGGTTAATGGGTAAAAATGGCTATGTTGACCTAGGTGTTTTATTTACCCAGGGCCTATTTACTTCTCCATTCCAAGCTTTCACCTGCACGCTCAGAGGACAAACTACAGCGCTTAAGAGAATCCCTTGGATCAATATTCCTCTTGTCTTGTCTGACCAACAGAATGGCAGGCCCACAAACTGTGTTTGTGTGGTCAGTCTCAGGTGAACAGTGCCTTGACCCCAGCTCCTGCAATCACTTCTTGCCAAGACAATTACCAACCCTTACCTGGAGCCTTGATCCATAGAGATTCATACGATGAATGAGACAAAAATTATTCAGCAAAGCGTACTCTCTGTGTTTTTCCAGTAGAAGAAAAGGCAGCTTTTCATGTGAATCTTTAACCTCTAATATTATATTTTAGTTTAGTTATACTGTTTTTACCAGCCTGTGATTTTGTTAGGTTGGAATATTGATTCGTTATTGCAATATAAAGAAATGACCTTGCATGGAAGACCAGTCTTTTCTTTCCAAAAGTTTACATGAGAATGCATGCATCTGTGTGCTTTTTTGTGTGAAGAAGTAGATAGCAAGCACCACAGAAGAAAAGTCTGTCATGTAAAGGAATATATTTCTATTTCATGAAACCATAGTTTTCCCGATCAGACAAAAAGAGAGCAGATACCTTTTGTTGTGGCAAAGTCGGAATCTTTTCAGTCATGGGAGAAAGCAGTGCAGACACCAAACCCCTGTGGACTCGGGTGGGATAACTTTCTCATCAATAATTAATACAATTCAAGCCATTTAAACACTTAACCGGGGTTAGCTGAGCTCTTTGGAGGGAACTGATCACAACTGAATGACAATGATGTCTGTCTGCCTGTCTGTCCATCTATTCCTTGCATGTGAAATATACCTGACAAATCATATTCAGATACTCCCCAAAGCCTCTTCCTTTAATTCTAAACCCCTTGATTGCTGTGACTAAATCTGAGACAATGCAAAGCCTAGCTGTATTCAACATGGTGCTAAGTATCACAGGAGCACATGCATCGGTGGATTCAGTTTGCTTGAACATGGCAAACTACAATATATTGTATCAACACTCGAACTCACTTACCTACCTCTGTGTGTGTGTGTGTGTGTGTGTGTGTGTGTGTGT
>JAODUH010000006.1:3359808-3377322 GCA_027564835.1 Typhlichthys subterraneus
CAAGACCCCGAGGTACTTGAACTCCTTCACTTGGGGTAAGGACTCATTCCCTACCCGGAGCAGGCACTCCATCGGTTACCAGATTATCCAATTATTAAATAAATATCAAATGATCTGGTACCAGAAGTACCAGATAATTTTTTGCTCATGCACAGAACGGTAAGATGGCAAAATGCAAGGAGATACTTGGGAAATTTGACAAAAAGTGTATCTTACAATTAGCTTACAATAGTTGACCCTACACGTTACAATTATCTAATTATATCTCCCCCCTGTCCACAGGTGAACAACAACGGTGTGATCTCCTTCAATGTGCAGGTGAGCCAGTTCACGCCAGAGGCCTTCCCGCTGAGCGACAGCAGGTCGTTCATCGCCCCGCTGTGGGCCGACGTGCACAACGGCATCCGAGGGGACGTGTACTACCGCGAGAGCACCGATCCCGAGATGCTCCAGCGAGCCACGCAGGACGTCCGCAAGTATTTCAAGAACATGCCCGACTTCACCGCCACCTGGCTATTCATCGTTACATGGCACCAAGTGACCTTCTACGGGGGCAGCCAGACCACCCCGGTAAAGCTCTACCCCCAAGCCCCCCCCCCCCCCACGTAGAGGAGAATGTGGTAGAAGTGCCAATATCGACAGGATCCTCGTTCCGCGTGGTTCAAACTGGTGTTTATCAAATACAGTTGGTTTTATGTGAAACTCAAACAGTGCTGTCGACCCCTCCATCTGCTCCAAAATATAACCAGTGGGCACTAGCATATAAAGCTAAATATTGATGCTAACGGTTTTGATATGCCATTTGTAATCAATACAGGGCATTCACTGAATATACTGGGGGAGGTGAATGCTTGCTATGGCCTAGTCTGAGCCTCCTCCGTTCAATAGCAATGCGTGGCGTAAACAACTCGTGCGGATACATAGATACACCCCTGTAATCACGTCAGCACTATCAGGAAGTGGGGCAGTGAGTTTCATTGGCTGTTAGCATTGTCACCCACAGGTAGAGGCTGGCGCTGCAAGGCTAGCTATAATCGCCCCCTTATGTGTTTCATGTCTTTCTGTGTGACGCAAGGTCAACACGTTCCAGACGGTGCTCATCTCTGACGGCCCGTCGTCCTTCACCATGTTCAACTACAGAGAGATCACCTGGACCACTGGCACCGCCAGTGGAGGGGACCCCTTGACCGGCCTGGGTGGGACCACAGCACAGGTATCCCATAATAGTCATGTCGCCTCAACAAAGGGATTCCTTCTTTCATTTGCACGCATGGGGAGACACTTCAAGGCTGGCCTTGGCGTCGACGCCACCAGTGGGCGTTGGAAATGACAATGAATCCCCCGGACACACTGCAGGCGATCCGCTCGTCAAACATTGCTTTGCAGCTGAAAACTGGCCACTTTTTACATTCCAGGCTCCGGTTGCCTAGGTATCCCTCTCATATATTTCCCACCCTAAATGTTTCAGTCAACTGTCAGTCAACCATATTCTTAACTCCTATTGGTAGTCGCCTCAATCGCATCGCCTCAATTTGAGATTAGTTTAACTCGGTACCCGCCCACTTTGCAAGTCGCTTCAAGTCGCTGACTTTCAATTGTCTCTCGTCGTTACATCACTGCTTGTTGCTTGCAGTGTGTCCAGGGCTTAACACTGACACCCCCCCCCCCCCCCCACACACACACACATTTCTCCTCTTCAGTCGGGATTCAATGGAGGAGACATTGGACACTTCTTCAACCTGCCGGGTTCCCGGTCCAACGACGTGGTGAACATTGAGCAGACCACCAATGTTAACCTTCCCGGCCGATGGTTCTTCCGCGTGGACACCGACCTCATAGACCCCGCCAATGGATGCAGCTACAACGGCAAGTTGAGAAAACGCCTGACCGCTGTTGTTGTTGTTGTTGGTGGTGTTATTATAAATGTAAATTCATGTAAATAGCTCACATACTCTCTTTGCCCCTGGCAACCACATATCAGTTGTATTTAGAAACAACGGAAACTAGCACTATAACAGAGTCTGTTCAGAGTCTGTACCGATGAATATCTACCCTCCCGTGTGTGTGTGCACCTCCAGGACGCTACTACCGAAGGGGGGAGATCTTCTGGTTGTCCGACCAGTGCTCCCAGAGGTGCCGGTGCCTGGACGTGGACAACCAGGTGCTGTGCCAGGAGGCTCCGTGCGGGCCTCTGGAGACCTGCGAGCAGCAGGAGGGCGCCTTCTACTGCCAGCCCACACGCACCAGCACGTGCGTGGTGTTCGGAGACCCGCACTACCACACCTTCGACGGCTTCCTGTACCACTTCCAGGGCACCTGCTCGTACCTGCTGGCCCGGCCCTGCTGGGAGGTGGCGGGCCTGCCCTTCTTCAGCGTGGAGGCCAAGAACGAGAACCGCGGCATGGCCGCCGCCGTCTCCTGGCTCAGGGACGTGACGGTAGATGTGTACGGCCACCGCGTCACGCTGCCCAAGGGCAACATGGGAATTGTGCAGGTGAGGGGAGGAGAGAGGGCGGGCAGCCCTGGTTCTGGACGTTCTGCCGCCGTAGGCAAGACATAAAATGCCGCTTTGGGAATATCGACAGTGTAAAATAAGATGTAGCCTATGTCAATGACCCAGCCTATAGTCAACTATTGGAAGCGTATTGTAAAGCTAATGCACTTTTTGCCAATTCACCAAATATCTCCTTGCATTTCGTGTTTTTTCAAGTTTTTATTTATTTATTTGAACTTGAGGTTAGCAGGCTTTCTCGAGAATGACTAACCCTGCCTTTAATGCCATAGGGTGCGCCCTCAGAAGCTTGCCTCCTTGTCTCCATCGACCCCCACCCCCACATTGAAAACACATTGCGAAGGCTAGGCTATTGTTGTGTGCTGTCTGCAGTGCACCACGTTGTTAGGGTTCCAGGGCTGTGTAGAAGCACAAGATTCTTCTTTCAGCACGCACAGAGAACGGCAGTGCACAGCGAGGAGTTATTTGATGAACTAAAAACACATTCATCCATGCTTCCTGCGATGACCTTTAACCTCCTTTAACCAGGTGGACAGCCTAGTGAAGACCCTGCCTGTGCAGCTGCAGCTCGGCGCAGTCAAGGTGTACCAGTCCGGGGTGGCGGTCGCCCTGGAGACGGACTTCGGCCTGCTGGTGACGTACGACGGGCAGCACTACGCGTCCATCTCGCTGCCCAGCTCCTACTTCAACAACACATGCGGCCTCTGCGGCAACTACAACGACGACCCCGCCGACGACCCCGTGCTGCCGGACGGCTCGCTAGCCGAGAGCGTGGTGGAGCTCGGCGGCAGCTGGCGGGCGGACGACGCCGACTGGAGGTGCACGGACGGCTGCACGCACAACTGCAGCGCGTGCGACGCGGCCACGGAGGCTTTCTACCTGCGGCCCGATTACTGCGGCCTGATCAACCGGACGGACGGGCCGTTCAGGGAATGCAGGGCCGTGGTGGACCCCACAGCCTTTGTCTACAGCTGCGTGTATGACATGTGCAGCAACAGGGACAACATCACCACGCTGTGCCAGGCCATCCAGGCCTACGCGCTGGCCTGCCAGGCCCTGGGCGTCACCATACGGCCCTGGAGGACACGCAACTTCTGCGGTGAGTGACCCTTGGCCCCTACACCCACTGCCCCTGACCATTGAAATGTTATGAGCGCGTGTTCACGGTTCAACTGGATGTACTGGTACAAAAAAAATAGTATATATATATATATACATACATACTGTATATACTGTATATACTGTATATATATTAGGGGTGCAGTATATCGAGTCAGTATCGTCATCGCAATTTCACGTTGCGCAATATCATATCGAAAATGTTGCAGGAAGTGCAATTTTCAGTATATTTTGTGGAGAGACGCGTCCATTGGCTGTTTGGCTTAGTTGTGTTTGATTTAGACAGAACAGTAAGATGTGTGGCTGAGGAAGCTGATGACATAATAGAGATGGAAGAGGAAAGATTAGTGGCCAAAAATAATGCCTCCACGGCAGCTTGGAGTTATGAATATATTTTGATGCATTTTGCCATAACCTTTTTGTTTTTACATATGTTGAAAAATATCGAAATAAATATCGATATTTCAATTTTAATGATCAATATCACAATATCACATTTTATCAATATCGTGCACCCCTAATAAATATATATTTTGCATCCTATTCTGCTCTTATGTGTTTAGCACTTTAGTATTAGGAATTTATTTTTCAGGCCACTAGGAACTTTGATGATTTAATTGACGTGGTAGTAGACATTATGCTGTAACTATTCTGATACAATATTGGGAGCTTACAATTGGTGATGTGTGACCTGTCCAACTAGTGACACATGTACCACATGTAAGTCGCTGTAAATGTAAAAGGGAAGGTTGATTGACAAAATATCCCCATGGTTAAACAGAAATGGTGTTAGGGACATGAAATGGTGTTAGGGACATGAAAAGATTGGGCAGATGAAAGAAAATGGAGGAGAACTAGGCTCGGTGTGGAAAGTGATGATGATGGAGAAAGGTTGTTGATTTTTTAAAAGCTCAACTTCAAAACAAAAACACCTATGCTCTGCCTCCCTATCTCTTCCAACACCGCACACTAGACGCACATTGAGAAGGCTGGGATAGTGTGGTGCGGTGTGAACTAGAGCCAAAGCTGTATAGAAACACCATATTATTTTTCCATTATTATTTCACACACACAACGGACAGCTAGTGATGCTTTTTTTTCTCTCTGCATACTCAAGGTGTATTAGCTACCAATGGCTAACCCCACCTTTAATTAACTGGGTGTGTCTCTGTAATAGTTGCTTCCCCTTTGCAGTTACCTTGTTGTAGCCTATTATCTGGTATAATGTCAGGAGGATTTCTTCTAGTACCTGTAATTTCATTTTTCCCCATTCTCATCCTTGAGGTGTTCAGAGTTTAGCCAGTACCAGGCGTTCACAATCACCTGTAATTTATTCTTTCCCCATTCTCATCCTTGAGGTGTCAAGAGTTTAGCCAGTATCAGGTGTGGACCAGCGCTCATAATTCTTTATTTCCCCATTTTCAGCCTTGAGGTGTCCAGAGTTTAGCCAGTACCAGGTGTGCACCAGCGCGTGCCCGGCCTCCTGCTCGGACCTCACCGCCCCGCTGTACTGCGCCCACCCGTGCACCGAGGGGTGCCAGTGTGACGCGGGCCGCGTGCTGAGCGGCAGCCGCTGCGTGCAGCGGCAGGACTGCGGCTGCGAGCGCGACGGCCTCTACTACCCGCGCAACCACACCTTCTGGGCGGGCGACGCCACCACCGGCGGTGAGTGTGCCCTCCGCTGCGTGTGCGGGCCGGCCGGGCAGGTCTCCTGCTTCAACGACTCGTGCGAGGAGGGCGAGGTGTGCACGGCGTTGGTGGGCCACCTGGGCTGCTTCCCCCGCACGGAGGGCCTGTGCTCCGTCACGCAGGGAACGGTCACCGCCACCTTCGACGGGGCCTCGCTGGCCTTTCCGGGCGACAGCTCCTACTACCTGGTGAAGCTGTGCGGCCCGGCGCCGGCCAACACCTCCACGCTGGAGGTGAAGATAGGCAGGAAGCTGATGAACAAAGGCCCCACCTGGCTGAGACCCGTGGTTGTCAGGGTGGGGCACCTGGAAGCCCAGATGGGAGGGATCGATTTTAACATTGTGAAGGTTAGTGTTGATTTTCTCTAGTGCAGAAGAAAAACGCTTCTCACCATGGTTACTGCACCATACCAGAGCCATGTAGAAGAGAGAGTTTCATCGTAATTCTCAATGGTCACGTGATTCACAGGTCCAGGAAGTGCTTGGTGGACATTTTGAACCAATGAATACGTTAATGTTATTTAGTAAGTCAATAAATGCATCAATGTACATTTAGAATATAAGTTATAGGGGGCTTCTAGTATTCATGGCTAACTTCTAGGAACTTTTACAAGCTTCCACGATTCCCCATTGTGAAAAACCTTTCCATTGGAGTGAATTGGAGTTGACGCAACTCTCTTCTACACGGCTCTGCACCATATCATATATCCCAACCCTGGTGCTGCTGGAGTACCCCAGCCCTGCATGTTGTAGATGTCTCCCTGCTCCAACACACCTGATTCAAATGAATGGGTCCTTATCAATCTATGCAGAAAGATCCATTCATTTGAATCAGGTGTGTTGGACCAGGGAGACATCTACAACATGCAGGGCAGGGGTCCCCCAGGACCGGGATTTGGGAAACACTGTTGCATAACGCACCACGATCCTCCACCCTTCACCGACTGACCATCCTTGTGCTTTCCAGCTGAACGGTGAGCCGGTGGTGCTCCCGTACGTCCACCCACTGGAGCTCATGATGGTCTACAAAGCCCCCGGCAATGCCACGGTGGTGGAGTCCAACGGCAGCCTGCTGCGTGTGCACTACACACGCCTGGGGCTCCTCAACATCTCCCTCTCCACGCGCTACTACAACACCACCTGTGGCCTCTGCGGCGTCTTCAACCGCAACGTCACGGACGACCTACGCCTGCCCAACGGGCGCCTGGCGGAGTCCGTCGAGCTCTTCACGGATGGCTGGCGGGCCATTGCAGACGACCTGACCTGCAACGGCGACTGCGACGACCTGTACCGCATGTGCACGGACCTGCGGCTCTACCAGAGCCCGTGGATGTGCGGCAACATCAACGACCCTGGCAACAGCTCCTTCCTGGCGTGTCACGCCGCGGTCAACCCATCGCCGTTCTTCAGGAACTGCCTGTACAACATGTGTGTGAGGGAGGGCAACCGCTCGGCCCTGTGCTCCTCGCTGCAGGCCTACGCCTCCGCCTGTCAGGACGCCCAGGTTGGCCTGGCTTTCTGGAGGAGCGCCACCAACTGCCGTGAGTAGACGGTGTTCCTCCATACATACATTACTGCAAGTGTTTTCCCAATCCTGCTCCAATGAATGGGTCGTTATCAGGGTTCTGCAGTGATTGATAATGAGTCATTCATTTGAATCAGGTGTGTTAGACCGGGGAGACCTCTGTAAAAGGTGCAGGACAGTAGGTACTCCAGGACCACGCTCCAGAAACTACTGCTCTACTGTTCTACTTTACGGTCTATCTAGCTCTGATTTTATTTCGCCGCTTGAATCAGTCTGCAAGCCCTTGATTCTAAAGTGTCATAGAGGAGGTGCCAATACATCTAAATCAAATCAAACGTCCTTGCATACTGTATGGTTGGACTATTACCTACCTTTATCTCACCCAATCAGAATGTTTAAAATCAGCCAAAGCACCGGTGGAAATCGAAACGTACAAACGTATGATCTTTGGAAAGGCTTAAAGGCAGGGTTAGTCATTCTCGAGAACGCTAGCTAAATTCAAGCTCAAATCAAAACAATATTCCTCCGCGGCGCCGAAACGCATTGTGAAGCGTTGTGTTGTGTTGTGTTGATGTGAGCGGTGTTCGCCACTTTGTTTTTGTTTCTATTTACGGAGCCAGGGCTGTGTAGACTTTACTCTTAAGCTTGCCGCTGATCAGGTGTTCCAGATCAGGGGTTCCAGACTGACACTCGCTGCGACATGAACAAGAACGTTCACGATGGTGTCGTTAAGGCTACCATCTCTCCCAGCCTGCCTTCGGTCAAGGAGGCGTTTGACAACTGGTCTCTCCCACCGTGCAGCGCTGCCCTGTCCGGACAACAGCCGCTTCGAAGAGTGCTCCAGCGCCTGCCCTTTGACCTGCGCCTCCCTGGACGAGCCGGTGGAGCCGTGTGCCCTGCCGTGCGGCGAGGGCTGCCAGTGCGAGGAGGGCTACGCGCTGCGGGATGGCCTGTGCGTGGCGCGGAGCGACTGCGGCTGCGTCAGCCATGGGCACCTGCTGGCCACCAACCAGACCTTCTGGACAGACTGGGAGTGCCAGGAGCGCTGCTTCTGCAACGGCTCCGACAACAGTGTGTACTGCCAGCTGTCGCCGTGCCAACCTGAGGAGTACTGCCAGGAGACGGACGGCGGCCTCTACGTGTGCCAGCCGCGGGCCGACGCGCTGTGCGTCGCCGCCGGCTACGGCCACTTCCTGCCGTTCGGCGGCGTGCCGTTCGAGCTGCAGAGCTCATGCACCCTGAGGATGGCCACCACCGCCGGGTGCGTGGGAGTCGGGGGCGACGGCAGGGGCAGCTCCGAGGCGCCCGGCCCCGGGGGCTTCCCACCGTTCAAACTGGCAGCGAGGAACGAGGAGCGCGACACAGGCCAGGCCATTTGGGTGAGGGGCTTTGTCCTGGAGGTCTACGATTATGAGATCGAGGTTCTGCGGAGCTACAAGGGCACTGTGACGGTAAGTTCATTACCCATCGCTAAACCAAAAGCACAGTCATGGTTTAATATCGCCCTTCGTCCCCCTACTCCACCTGTAGAAAGTATCTGGAATCAAATACAAAGTCAGGTGGTCTGAAAATGTTCATTCAAGTTCTTTTGGTTTGACACATATTTCTGGCATGACCTGTGAAGGTCATGGCTGTTGTATTTGTGAGCTATTTCTAATCAAGCCGGTGGAATACCCAGGCAGAGGATGAATTCCTCTTTGATTGGCTTAAGGTGGCTCTGATTTCAATGGGAATCTTTTACCGCAATGGATTTGGCTCAGAGCATACCCTGACCCTGAGTGACATTTGGAATGGGTTCACAAACTGACTCAAAGATCTGAGGAGAGCCAGAAATCACCCAAACATAACACAACACACACACGCATGCTCGCAAATACATGAGGCCTGCACACTCTCTCTTTCTCTCTCTCTCTCTCTCTCTCTCTCTCTCTCTCTCTCTCTCTCTGCAAGTAATCATCTCGTTGCCCATCGCTTTGTAGATGAAACTCGGTTGCTTGTTTGTACAGTATTTTGCGGTCTTGTTGCCTAGGTATCCCTCAATGATATCTTTTAGCTCCCATTGGTATTCGTCTTGAGTCGTCTGAAGTTGGGATTAGTTTAACTGTACCCATTTTTTTGGGTTATTCTGCCCGTTGTCGCTTCAAGTCAAAGTTCCATTGTCTCTCATCACTATATCGCTGCTAGTCTCTTGCAGTGTGTCTGCATCTTAAGGGTATAGTCATCTATTGCAAGCTAATTGTAACCTAATAACACCTCTCGTCAAATTCACAAATTATCTCCTTGTATTCCACTATTTTATTATTCTCTGTGCGTGCTGAAAAAATAATCTGGTACTTCTACACAACCCTGGCTCCGTAAATAGGAACATAAACAGCTGCTTGGCTTCACAATGCATTTCAGTGTGTGTGGGCAGAGCTCTGAGGGAGTTTGATTTGAGCTGGGAGTTGGCAAGCGTTCTCCAGCATGACAGCTGCTTGGCTTCACAATGCATTTCAGTGTGTATGGGCAGAGCTCTGAGGGAGTTTGATTTGAGCTGGAAGTTGGCAAGCGTTCTCGAGCATGACTATCCCCGCCTTTAAGACAAAATCAGCGTCTCTCTGTCCTCTGCCCCAGGTCAACAAGGAGCGCCTGTATCTCCCTCTGAAACTGGGCCCGGGGAAGGTCACCATCTTTACCTTCGGCATGCATCTGGTCCTGGAAACCGACTTCGGCCTGAAGGTGGCCTTTGACTGGAACACCCTCCTCCTGCTCACTCTGCCCCGGGACCTGTACACCTCCGCCTGCGGGCTCTGCCAGGGTGTGCCCCTGTCCCCACCCATGCTCTCCACCACCGACTGGGGCATGGCGTGGGCGGAGAGGGACACCTTCTGCCAGGTGGGCTGCGGGGACTCCTGCCCCCGCTGCGGGGGCACGGGGGAAAAAGCGCTGGGCGACGACGGCAACGGCGCCCTCATGGTCGCCGACGGCAACGGCGGGGAGGAAGACGGTGGCGGCAACGGCGGCGTCCAGCAGCGCGGCCCGGCCATGCGCTTCCACGTCGGCGAAGGGCTGTACGTGTTCGTGGAGCCCGAGGCGGTGCGGCTCTGCGGCCTCATCGTGGACCGCGGGGGCGTGTTCGCACGCTGCCACAGCAAGGTGGCGCCGGCGTTCTTCTACCAGAGCTGCCTGCAGGACACTTGCTTGGACCTGGGCGCCCAGGAGACAATCTGCAACTGGCTTCAGATCTACGCCAGCACCTGCCAGACCCAAGGGGTGCCTGTGATTGGCTGGAGGAGTGACACCCCCTGCTGTGAGTAGATGCCTGGGTAAAGATTAAAGGTGCCATATGCGATATTTTAAACATTACTACAGCAGCAAGCAACTACTTTCTATGTAAAGATAATGTGGCGTTAGTAATGGTGTCCAGAGCAGAGAATGATACGATGACACAACAATAGGTGATTTGTGTATTCCATTCTCCCTGTACTAATATTGGAAACACTACAACAACACTTTTTTGTAAAAAAATATACACTAATTTAAAATCTGACAACTGCAACACACTCCAAAAAAGTTGGGACTGTTGTGTTAACCACTGTAAAACATCATCATTTCTTTTGCTTACACGTATTTAATGTGTGGGCACTGTAAAGACACTGTTTAGCCAGTATAACCCCCCCCCCCCCCCCTCCATTATTTAGGTCTTCACGTGCACAGCTATCCAGGGCCTTTGATACCATATTTTCGTGCTGTGTGATGCACCACATTTTCTCAATCAGCAACAGGTCATGACTGCAGACAGGCAGATCTAGCACCCCCATTCTCTGGCACCTATACATCTTACTCTGTCGATGCTGTTTGCATTGTCTTACTGGAAAATGCATGTCCCTGGAAAAGACCACACATAGACAGCAGAATATGTTGCTATAAATTGCGCATACTATACTCCTAATGGTGCACTCACATTTGTGAAACTGATAAACCCCCTTTACAGTGACAGAGGCCGGCTTTTGACTTGATGTTGATGAAAGCTTGTTTAGTCCTTGACTCTCTCTTCTACATGGCTCTACAAGCTAAGTCTTCTGCCCCCCACCCCACCCCTCCCCACGACCTGTTCCCCAGTCCTGAGCTGTCCGCCCAACAGCCACTACACCAGCTGCATGTCCGTGTGCCCGCCCCAGTGCGCCCCCGCCCGCGGCCAACGGGACTGCACCCAGGACTGCGTGGAGGGCTGCCAGTGCGACCAGGGTTACGTGCTCAACGGCAAGAGCTGCATCTTGCCGCAGAACTGCGGCTGCTACACCGACGGCAAATACTACGAGGTTGGTCTGGCGTCGCTACGGTGTTTTGTTTTGTTGTGTCTAACAATCCTCAGTCCGTCTGGGGAGCCGTCCAAAAGGGCATGCACTTTCAAAACATACTTGGCAGTTGATTGGATGACTCAAGTTGTTTTTGTTGTCTTCACACCTACAACGCGCCCATAGCTATCAGTACAACATTGACTGGTCAGATCAGTTGTTGTATTCCACACTCTCCAGACTTATTCACGTCAAACTGAAGCTCAAACTGAAGCTCGCAAGATCAGGATGCTAACAGTGGTGGTGAATGGGTGCTTTCGCTAGTGTTATTATAGCGCTGTAGATCCACCACAGCAGGTTAAAGTGTAAACTTTCGTTCCACTAGTTTGTTTCTTTTACAGGAAGTGCTACAGAGGGTATCTCTTCCTGTCTAGTCTGTAATCAATCTTAATTCACAAACTATTTACCTTTTGACCGTTTATTTGGCTGCTTAGACAGTTTAGACAGGTGATAATGCCAAAACTGCTGAACAAGTAGCTTGTTCAGACACCCACAAGTCTAATCAGTCACAGTATCTTAAAATGTCTGTTATTTAATTTATACATACAGGCATCGAGACATCTAAAACATGCAGGACAGCGGCCCTCCAGGACCAGGATTCCCCACCCATGCACTAGGGCAGTGTTTCCCAATCCTGGTCCAATCGCTGCCCTGCATGGTGTAGATGTCTCCCTGCTCAACACACCTGATTCAAATGAATCAGGTGTGTTGGAGCAGGCTTCTGCAGAGATTGATAAGGACCCATTCATATCAGTCAGGTGTGTTGGAGCGGGGAGGAGACATCTACAACATGCAGGGCAGTGGGTCCCCCAGGACCAGGGCTGGGGAACGCTGCCCTGGGGGGAAGGCTGAACTGTGACACATTCTGCCCGGTCTGCCTAACCATCACCCCCCCCCCACCCCCTCCCCGCCCTCCCCAGCCCAAGCAGCTGTTCTGGAGCAGCGACTGCACCAAGCGCTGCCAGTGCATCGGGCGTAATTTGGTGCAGTGCGACCCGCGGCGCTGCAAGGCGGAGGAGGAGTGCGTCCTGCGCTATGGCGTGCGCGGCTGCTTCGCCCGCCGCTTGCAGCACTGCGTGGCCTCCGGCGGCGGCGTCTTCCGCACCTTCGACGGGGCCTCGCTGCGCCTGCCCGCCTCCTGCTCCTTCGTGCTGTCCACCAACTGCCACAAGCTGCCCGACCTCTCCTTCCAGCTCATCGCCAACTTCGACAAGTGGAGCACGCCCAACCTCACCACCATCTCCCACGTGTACCTGTACATCAACGAGGAGAACATCCTCATCTCCGGCAGCACCGTCAAGGTGATTTTACTGACTGACGGACCGCATCTGCGGAAAGGTTTCAGTTTACTGTCGACATGCGCTTTAGCACTGATGGGTTCCAGACTGATAATAATAAAACTTAAAAACATGTACTACTACTAGAGTACTACTGCTAGTACTCTAATTTTATATATGATATAATCTACAGAAATCTAATATAATTTATATATGACCTAATCTAATCTAATCCCACCACCTTCCCAACATCTCCACCGGTGCCAGGTCAATGGAACGCCAGTGTCTGTGCCCTTCGTCACCGGCTTGATGACGCGACTGTTCACCTCGGAGGGCTTCCTCGTCATCGACACGCCCCAGGACATCCAGGTGCGCTACAACCGCTTCAACACCCTCAGCATCTCCATGGGCCAGAGGCTGCAGAACAAGGTGTGCGGCCTGTGCGGGAACTTCAACAGTGACCCCAGCGACGACTACATCACCTCCAGGGGCAAGCCGGCCGTCAGTGCCCTCGAGCTGGCACAGAGCTGGAAGACCAACGGTATGCAAAACAGGTATGCAATACAGGTATGCAAAACAGATATGCAAAGCAGGTATGAACATGTTAATGAGGATAAAGAAAGCACTCTCAGACAGTCGCAAGGATTTCAAGATTTCCAGACTGATTCTTGTGGAGAAATCAAGAGATAAGGATGCTAAATGGGTGATGATGTTGTGCTATAGTGCTGTATATCCACCACAGGAGGAATACGTTTAAATGAACTTCCCACTAGATCTCTTTTTGTGCTACCGATGATAGGTAAATCTGGATTCATACAGCGCTTTTCCAACCATTCCGGCCACTGAAAGAGCCGCACAATATAGCCTCACATTCACAGATTCACACACACATTCACTCACCGATGGTGATGGCTGACATGCAAGGCTCCATTTGACCACTGGGAGCGGTTAGGTTTAAGTGTCTCGCTCAGGGACACCTCAACACTTGGTGAGGAATTAGCGATGTTCGAACTAGCAACTTCAGTGCATTATCCACTGCACCACTGGGAGAAAGATGGGAACAAAGATGTACCGTATACATCTTGGGACAAAGTTGTTTTGTGTAAAGCTGCCAAAGAGTAACTTGAATATGCATTCTCTATCTAACACAGTTAGTGTTAGCAATTAGCTAAACATTAACACTATATAGTTAAACATAGATAGTGAAGCATTTAGCTAGCATGAAACCCGACAGACTGGAGTGAATAGAGAGATTTTAACCGACAGCCAAAACAGCATTACAATGGTCTGCTAGTATTCTATCTTTGGTTATTATATAATTAGCATTAGCAATTAGCTAAAATTAAACCGAAGAAACTGGCGTGAACAGAGAGGTTCCAACGGACATTTTTGCCCTCATTGCACCATTTTGCTTGTTAGTATTCCAACATCTCTGGTACATAGTTGGCAATAGCAATTTGCTAAAAATTGTTAGGTTAGCAATGAGCTAACATGAAACCGATGCCCCTGCTCTGCTAGCTGCGATGAGACCCAGTATGTGGCGTTGGCCCAGTCCTGTGAAAACACGGCCGTGTTGGGTCTCCAGGCAGAGGACGGCTGCCAGAAGCTGACCCAGATGAAGGGCTTCTTCCAGCCCTGCCACGGCCTGCTGGACCCCCGGCCCTTCTACCAGTCTTGCTACCTTGACGGCTGCTACAACCACCGCAAAGCTCAGGTCTGCGGCTCACTGGCGGCCTACGCCGAAGCATGTCGAGCCCTGGGCACCCTCACCACCAAGTGGATCACTCAAGAAAACTGCTGTAAGGGCACCAACATGGCACCACATCCAGACACAAACATGGCACCTTTCAGACACAAACATACACACAGTCGATTTGAATATGAATCACATACTGTCACCATTTTTAGAACCAGGTGTATTTTCCAAGTGCATTATTTATGTCTAGGAATTGTAATACATGTAATACAGTAGACATGCACACAGTATTACTGGTCAATTGTGAATAAATAAGCCATAATTAAAGTATAATTAAGCAGACAATTTTACTGTGAGTACAATTACAAGTATTTAGGGTATTTAAGGGTTGGACCAGCCATGCCTCACACATACATAAAGGGGTATGGGTTGATAAGGACTATTGCAGAACACAGTACATAATGTGTTTGGCCTTTTCAGGATATTGCTAAACTTCGAGGGACATAAACGCAATACAAAACCCTTTATTAATCCTCACCTCTATGTAACCATATAAGCTGTTTCAGGATGAAATAATACCTCCGCAGCACAGGCACGACTACCACTCACTAATGTTTCTAATAAACCACTTCTAATCCATCCTCACGTGAACTGAGAATGCCACTGTCCAAACGCTGTTGCCATGTAAAGAACTGTGCTCCATTCTCCGCCAGTTGATGTGCGCTTGCAAAAGTCTTGTGTGTGACAGCTAACATTGTGCGTGGACCTGTCTTTAGCAGAATGGATATACGACCCCTGTGCAGGAGAGATCTGTACTAACAACACTTGCGAGTTGGAGAACGGAGGTGACCTGTGTGGATGCCCTGAGCTGCCCCACATCCCCGGCAGTGAGTATATCTCCTGTTCTGGACATTGTTCCTGTGTGGATTCAGGCGCAACTTAAAATGAAGTAGAACACCCAAGTTAACGCTTCCAAGGTTGCTAAAAGTTTTTTATTTTTTTTATTTGGTGAATATATCGGTGAATAATAATAACAGTTTGTTCTGTGTGCACGTTTAAAAATAAGTGAGGTGTTTAAACCCAGCCCTGGCTCAGCCAATGGGAACCCAAACTGATGCAGACCGCACCGCGGAACGCTATCCTAGCCCTGCAGCCTAGCAGTGCGTCCAATGTGGGCGGCAGCGCATCTGAGGGGGACAACCCTACGTAAGGCGCTGAAGTGCTTTCCTTTTGATCAAGTTCAAATATCAACAAACTTTTTCCAGAATCCATGACTCCACCTTTTAAGGAGATGTATAATTTGAATTGGATTTTCGAAATTCACATTCCAGAAACTCCAGTGATGCATCATATCCAAAATATGATGCTTCACCGGAGTTTCTGGAATGCGAATAGACTGGAAAAGGGTCAGGGAACATTCATCATGCTTATTTTCCTGTTGGCTGAGTCACGAGAGGGCGTTCCATAAATAACAGGTGGTGACGGCTCAAAGTGTTGGGCCGTGGAAAAATGTCAGGGCATGGGTGTTACCGTGGCAACCTCCCTTCCCCCCCATAACATCCGCATCCGTCCGCCCCGCCCAAGGTGATGATGACATCATTCAGGCAGAGGTGACGTGCAAGCACGCCAAGATGGAGGTGTCCATCTCCAAGTGTAAGCTCTTCCAGCTGGGCTTCGAGAGGGAGGACGTGAGGATCAACGACCAGCACTGTGCCGGCATCGAGGGGGAGGACTTCATCTCCTTCCACATTAACAACACCAAGGGCCACTGCGGCTCCATTGTGCAAGTAGGCACGGGTTACTATTAACTCACACACACCCATTCCCCCCGCCCCCGCTACTGTTGTTGCTATTGTAAGCCATCGCCACTGATCCGTCTGTGTGGTGGTGTGTTATAGTGTTAATTTTGCACTGCAAAAATACATCTTTGCCTTAACTTAGTTATCTTTGTTGCCTTAACTCAAATAATATAAAACATATTTAATCAAATCCAAATCAAATGTATTCAAAAGCAGTTAAGCAAAAAAGTTAAACACAAGATTTTTTACAATGTAGATGCATTTATTTATTCAATCAGATTCCTCTTCTTGTATATATTCTATAACTAACTGTAATAATACCATATTTTCAATATAATATTGGAAATATATAGCACATCAGCCAATGATCTGTTTGTCATTGATTCATTCATTGTCTAATTGTCTCTCTGACAGTCGAACGGCACACACATCATGTACAAGAACACTGTGTGGATAGAGAGCGTCAACAACACGGGGAATGTCATAACCCGAGACAAAACCATCAACGTGGAGTTCTCCTGCGCCTATGAGCTGGACCTCAAGATCTCCCTGGAGACAGTCCTTAAGCCCATGCTCAGGTCAGACGGCTTCACAATGCCCCACTAATGCTTGTCTAGAGCAATACTACTACTACTAATAATAAGCTCCATGCATTTCTCCTCTTATCATACTTTTTTTCTTGCCTTCTGATTCCTTCACTTTAATCCATGTGGATTAACCAGAACATTGTTTTCCTTGGGTTGGGCTCGGAAACATAAATAAACACCTGTCACCTTGGTTACAGCGTGATCAACCTCACCCTGCCCACCCAGGAGGGTAACTTCATCACCAAGATGGCGCTGTACAAGAACTCCTCGTACCGGCAGCCGTACCGGGAAGGGGAGGTGGTCCTGAGCACGCGGGACATCCTCTACGTGGGCGTATTCGTGGAGGGCGCCGATGAGAACCAGCTCATCCTCATAGTGAACATGTGCTGGGCCACGCCCTCCCGCTACAGCAGCGACCGGCTACGCTACATCATCATAGAGAGAGGGTAGGCTAGGCTAATTGGGGTTTAGCTACATCATCATAGAGAGAGGGTAGGCTAGGCTAATTGTGTTTTAGCTACATCATCGCAGAGAGAAGGTAGGCTAGGCTAATTGGGTTTTAGCTACATCATCACAGAGAGCAGGTAGGCTAGGCTAATTGTGTTTTAGCTACATCATCACAGAGAGAGGGTAGCCTAGGCTAATTGTGTTTTAGCTACATCATCGCAGAGAGAGGGTAGGCTAGGCTAATTTTGTTTTAGCTACATCATAGCAGAGAGAGGGTAGGCTAGGCTAATTGGGTTTTAGCTACATCATCACAGAGAGAGGGTAGCCTAGGCTAATTGTGTTTTAGCTACATCATCGCAGAGAGAGGGTAGGCTAGGCTAATTTTGTTTTAGCTACATCATAGCAGAGAGAGGGTAGGCTAGGCTAATTGTGTTTTAGCTACATCATCATAGAGAGTAGGCTAGGCTAATTGTGTTTTAGCTACATCATCGCAGAGAGAGGGTAGGCTAGGCTAATTGTGTTTTAGC
>JAODUH010000006.1:3377422-3400290 GCA_027564835.1 Typhlichthys subterraneus
GTAGGCTAGGCTAATTGTGTTTTAGCTACATCATCGCAGAGAGAGGGTAGGCTAGGCTAATTGTGTTTTAGCTACATCATTGCAGAGAGAAGATAGGCTAGGCTAATTGTGTTTTAGCTGTTGTCTTTATGCTATATCATCACAGTGAATAAAAGACATTTCAGAAAAGTACTACTACTACCGTACTAAAACGTTTCCTTGGTATCTTTCTCCAGGTGCCCCAACGTCAAGGACAACACCATCGGCATGGCGGAGAACGGCATATCTCTCACCTGCCGCTTCCACGTCACCGTCTTCAAGTTCATCGGGGACTACGACGAGGTGCACCTGCACTGTGACGTCTCCCTGTGTGACTCTGAGACCAACGCCTGCAAAGTGGTAAGGGAGGGGGGGAGGAGGAGGGGGAGAGGGGAGGAATGTTAGGGAGGGAGAGATGGGGGGGAAGAAGAAAGGAATTAAGAGTTCCAGGACATATGTGGCATATGTGTGTGTGAGACATCACCACCACACTTCCTGTGCATGACTAACGCGTGTGCGTGCGTGCGTGCGTGCGTGTGTGTGTGCGTGCGGTGCGTGTGTGTGTGTGTGTGTGCGTGTGTGCGTGCCTGTACTGTACACACAGAACTGCCCGCACAACAGGAGAATGTACTCGGAGAGCATCGAGCACAAGGAGCACATCTTGTCTGTGGGGCCCATTAGAAGACGAGGTAACAGCCCAGGCATACTTTCCCACTTCTGTGGGGTGGCCCTGTTTGTATACGGTGTGTGTGTGTGTGTAGTGTGCAAGTTAATTGAGCAGTGCGCCATCAGTCCATTAAAGTATTTTCAAAACAAACATGCTGTTGTTACTGTCAGTTGTACATTTAGACACATGCTGCACAAACAAAACAATAATTAGTAGTATTATGCCAGCACCTGTAATACACATTATTACAGTCATGTACTGTGTTCATCTAGAATCTGCCATCCATAGTCCAGACAGCAGTTTGTTGTTTGATGATTGTGTCATAGAAGCAAGGAGATCCAATGCCACCTTATAGGTGATTTATACGATATATTAAACATTAATATAGTCCTGGTCAGAGAACATCACACTCTCTCTGTGTGTGTTGCAATTTGAGCTCCTGTGTTTACATAGCCAGGCAGCCGAGTGCACGTTAGTGTGTGTCTGTGTGACACACACTTTTGGTCTGAGATGCTGGAGCGCTTAGAAAGACAACTAGGGGCAGAAAATCATTATGGGTTACACACGAAAGTAAAGATGACTTTATAGATTTACAACAAACTGTGACGCTCTTGACTTTTAAATAGTCAAACATCATATGTGTACTTCGTGTCACAATTCAAACGGGATCAAAATCTAAAAATAATTAGATTCTCGCCATCTCGCATCTAAAATGTCTCCCCCTACTGGTGTTTCTACAGAGTCTGACTGGTGTGAGAACGACAATGGAGGCTGTGAGCAGATCTGCACCAGTAAGGGGACTGGGCCCGTATGCAGCTGTGTGACAGGGATGCTGCAACGAGATGGGAAGACCTGCCGGGGTGAGAACCACGCACACACACACACACACACAAACACACACACGTGCGTAAACCAAAATATGCACACACACACACAAACACCCATAACTCCCTGACCATCACATTGACGTACACACACACTTTTATCCACTTCAGCACATTTGTCAATAGTAGAAGCGATCATGGCAACTGATATTCTTCAGCAGCATGACATCAGAGCTAGCTATGTTATACATTTAGATATAGCATAAGTCACCTAATATACACCATATAATACCAGGACATAGATGTTTAGAAGCATAAGTACTAACTGTACCCTTCATTGTGTTTTTTTTTAGCTGTAAACTAATGAATAAATCTGCACTGTGATGAGACATGCTGGTGTAATAATGGTGACGATAAATAAAAATCTGGATTTTATGGTCTGAAAATGTCTCTACACGTCATATCTGTTAAAAAATCGTCTAAGGACTTGGCTGGTACACACTAATGGAGGCCCCCCTAAAAGTTGTGCAGTGGGTGGAGTCAGGCTCCGGCTTGGATGCAGTTAGGCTACACCTTAACAGCCTGGACTTTGTCCAGCTAGGTTGCAGTATAGCCTACTCACTAGTAGGCTATACCCAGCTAATGTCTCTTTCTCTTTGCTAGCTATGAGCTCTAGCTGCAGCCTCAGATGTCTGGGGCTCCTGCTGGCAGCTAGCACCACAGTGTGTTTGCTCATGACTCAAACACAGACTCTTCTCGGCTCCTAACGTCCGTGAAGACAGGAAAAGAGGAATTGGGGAAAACCAGAAGAAAATAAAAAAACACTTGAAGAAGAACATCAGCTTTAAATATGTAGATCAGCTCTCTGCAAGTCACATAAGCAGGATAATTTATCTTCACTAGATTGGAGGTCAGATGCTGACTTTCAACATGCCAAATATGGTGGCCACAAAACAATAACTGTATTAATATGAATCGTCTTAGAATTGTTCTAATACTTGCAGTTGAATATTTGTGAACATAAAATCTCCTAGCTGGTATGACTAGTTTTGTTTGTGTTTGAGGAATGATGATCTATTTCACACCCAGCTTGTATTGCCTTGAGCTGCAGAGAAGCAAATTGCAGTTTATGATTATAAAATAAAGAATAAATACCTAAAAATGGTTTGTGACAACATAGGTGCAATGGACCGCAAATGAGGAGGGTCCCTCAAGAATCAGCTTCTATGACATGAAGAGGACAATAGATTTCATAAAGCAGACAGCATAGTCCTAGTTGAAGACTACATTGTTTATAGGTGGAGTGTCCTATATTTTGGATGTTGCAGTGGATTTTATGAATGAAATGTCTATTTATCTGTGAGGACAGGATATTGTGAATCAATTTTGTTTTTTCTGAAATGTTTGTTGTAGAATAGTGCTCACTGCCCAGGATATGTTGTGGCTATAAGATCACAATATGCAAGTCTAACTTTTGTCTAATTTCATCAGTTGTGCCACACTGTACTTTTATAGCGCTAAAGATATATTACACTAATTTCTAACAAGATCAATCACAATAGTATTCTTGCTATGGTTCTTGCGTTTCATAGCAATAACATCGTTAATGCTGATTGTTGTCTGTGAATGTTTGATTATCAACACTGGTTTGCTCAGTAAAGTAGCCTGTACGAAGATAATACCACACCCTAGTCACTGCTTTTTAATAATGTGTAATTATCTTATGGGTTCTGGACCATGGGATGATCCTTGTCAAAGTTTTCAATCGAATGCAGTATCATGTAAATGTCACAATGTAAGTTACCAAACAAACAATTGGCCGTCAGTATTGTTAGAAAAGTGGATTCATACATGCTGTTCTGTTTGCTTCAAGTAGAACATACTTTTGAAAGTGGGCAATGTTTTATGTACCAGATTCCATGTACCGTGTTCTCCATGTACAGTCCTTGTTCTTTTGAATTTTGTTTTTGAGTTTGTTTTTTTTTCTTTTCAAGAAAATGAAAATGTTTTTATTATTACACTGACAAAGATTTTTTTTATTATTTGAGAGCAAAAGCTCCAAACGATTCACATTACGTTAATAAATTATGAAAGTTCTCAAAGTCAGTGTGAGTTGAGTGTATATCTGGTCTTGTATGCATGTATCCATGGAGTCTGTGTGCATAGTCGTAACATGATCACTCACTGAGTTCTATGGCCCATAAATATTATAAACCATAAACTTACTGCATAGTAATGTTTTAGAGAGCAACCTGGGGTCTTTACATTACGTGTATATATATGGAGGAACAGCATATACATGTGAATTAGATGTGCATACATGCTTATATCTCTTTCATTTTGTAGTGAATGTATTAATATATGCAAATCATTTTCCTTGGAGATAATATTTTCCCCCAAAATTAATCAATTTATATGAGGTTCGTGCAAAAATTAAAAGCCATTGAGATACTTTAACAAGCTACTGATACAGTATAGTATTGATCGGTTGACATTTGATACAAAAGTGTATAAAATAATATCTTGCATAGTTTAAAGACTCACTCAAAGATGACGTGTAGAAGAAAATGAGACCACTAGCTATAAAGTTTAATAACGATTCTGAATGTTTTCCACCTGGTCACTTCTGCAGCAGCAAGTTATTTTATAAAACAGTGGCATTATCATTAAAAACAGCTTATGCTCTTTCTGCACTGTATTCTAATACTATATGCTTTCTTATTTATTTATTACAGAACAAAACTCTTTAGTACTATCTCTATTGTTATTCCCGGGCTTGTTTTAGAAAGTAAACACTGTGGGCAGGACAACAAATACCATATGACTGGTTTATACTGTATATGTATTTATCCAAAGATATTAATATCCACAAGATTCATTTACTAAGCCCCGCCCCTTTCACTTGTCCTACCTAGTTACTGTAACTAGGTTGGACAAAACAGCATAGAATGTTATTACAGCAAAACAGACGGTTGACGGGCGGTTCCGTCAGATTCCAAAAAATGCTCAACTGTTATTGGAGGAAATGCAAAAAGGGGCGGAACTTGGAATAGGTCAATTGCAGCATATGGGTTAGCCTCGCGAGACCATCCTGATCTCGCAAGCTTCAGTTTAATTTCATGATACCGTGAGAATCAGTCTGGAAAGCCTCGGAATCATTTTGAATGTGTCCGAGTAGCAACTGAACTTTCTAATCAGCGTCGTGTTTATAGCTATACGGGCGTGGTTTAGGTGTGCCGACCATGGTGCCGACAGCGAAAACGACCAGATGGTTCATCCAATCAACTGCCAAGTATTTTTTTTAAAGTACAGCCATTCACAAACAGTTTCAATGTACGGCTCCCCAGATGGACTTGTGACAACAATTCCTCTGGCGTGTCAGGTTACATATGGGTAGCCTGCCTTCAACATCTCTCTCTTCACCAGGTTTAGCAGTAAATCACTACAAACGTGTTTTCGTGTGGTTGCGGTCATATTGCAGGTAGTCTCAGCCTCTTACATCAATTAGCAATACGTCTAATACGTAGACCCCTGTGAGCTCGACAACACTTTCAGGAAGTGGGGTTGTATATTTTCATTGGCTGTTAGCATTGTCACTCACACTTATGTAAATGCTATACTGGCACAAAGCTACAGTGCAGTGCTGTATGTGCTCATTTCAGTCATTCAGTTTATTTTAACCGTCGCCTATTTACTGTAACAGGCCTGCAAACAGCCATACTTGTGTAGTTACTTTTACCAACATATTCAACATTCGAGTCAAGTAGGCGGTTCTTGATACAATCAATCAATCAATCAATCAATCAAACCTTTTTTTACAGACTCAAGGTCCAAAATACAGTTAGCTAGAGCTGTGTCCCAGACATAGTAAAGGCTGGCTCTGCGAGACTATATTTGTTGCAGGACACAGCTCAGGTCTACAAATAGAAAACCTACCATATGAAGCACAATCACTAAACCAGGTTACCCCAATCCTGGTCCTAGAGGGCCCCTGCCCTGCATGTTTAAGATGTCTCCCTGCTCCTACACAGCTGATTCACATGAATAGCTCGCTACATGTTTTACATGTCTCCCTGCTCCAACACAGCTGATTCAAATGAATAGCTCACTACACGCTTTAGATGTCTCCCTGCTCCAACACAGCTGATTCAAATGAATAGCTCGCTACACGTTTTACATGTCTCCCTGCGCCAACACAGCTGATTCAAATTAATAGCTCGCCACATGTTTTACATGTCTCCCTGCTCCAACACAGCTGATTCAAATGAATAGCTCGCTACACGTTTTACATGTCTCCCTGCTCCAACACAGCTGATTCAAATTAATAGCTCGCCACGTTTTACACATCTCCCTGCTCCAACACAGCTGATTCAAATTAATAGCTCGCCACATGTTTTACATGTCTTCCTGCTCCAACACAGCTGATTCACATGAATGGGTCGCTACACGCTTTAGATGTCTCCCTGCTCCAACAGAGCTGATTCACATGAATGGGTCATTATAACGAGCTATTCATTTGAATTAGCTGTATCTCTGTGGATATGTGCATAATGTTTGAGAATTAATCATCTCAGCCAGGCCCACATCTAGAACTCAAACAGAAGAACTGGAATTGTAAACTGTATAATCTATGACCATTTAATAAATAATCTCTGCCAAAATTTTGTGCCACAAGTAAATCACTGTAAGTAAGTACAACATCTTATAGTGTACATTCATTTTACATTCAGATGCATTTTGAGATGACATTTGACTGTGCATGATTAATACATGTAATTATAGTTGCAACACAGGATTCCCTGCTAGAACATTCCTGTAGGTACAGTCTATGAGTAATGTTGAAGGTATTACCCACTGGGCTTGGAGTGGGTGTATAATGAAGCCTATGCCTGAATTGTGGGCTTGGTTACTGTAATGGTAGGTGTGGGTGTATGAGCCCTGTTCTGGGCATGAATTCATGCCCCTACATTATGTACATACACCCATTGGTGCACTTGATTGCATCAGCAAGAGGTGTATTTAGAGGTGGATTACCTCAATTACTCTCCATTTACTTCACGCCTAAACATTGTCCTTTGAAATTCCATCCAAAACAATTTACTACGTTGACACGCCAAACATTTTTATTTTTCTGACTGTTTATGTTGCTCAGGGGATCAATAGGACTTAATTTCAATTATTGATTGACGTTCATGAAAGGTTAATAAAGAGAACAGACGATTGTTTTATGCATTTTTCTAATGCAAACTTCCCTTTTGCATTTTCAAATAGTCCTAGAATTACTAATAGTACTACTAATATATATATATTTATTTAAATACCTGTAATCTGATTCCAGTATTTTATCTGGCATCTGTAATGGTTTACAGTTACTATTTTTTGGTACTCAGTTACAAGTAACAAGTAACTGATTACATTCAATCAGTTACTTCCCACTCAGCCCTGTGTAAGAACATGGAGAGATACACGTGTGTGTTATAGAAGCTATTTGACAGTCAATGTTACTGTGAATCTTACACTGCCACAAAGCAGTAAAGGTTTACAAGCAGGGAACTATAAAGGCTATCGGGGTCACTGCGGTTTCAGTGTCACAGTGATCTTGAGTCATTGTATAAAAATAAATGTTTTTCACAAGGTCATGGCAAGGTCAAGTTCAGTCTTAGCAACATGTAATCATACTACTAGTAACTGATTGTGACAACACATTGAATGCACACACATTGGCTACAGTCCTATATAGGTCGGTAGCCTATATCTGGTCTCTCTCTCTGTCTGTAGGTTACAGTATACTGTGTAAGATTATACTATACAGGCAGCTGACCTGACACATAATATCACACTGGCAGCAGAGGCAGGGAACAGTCTCTTCCGTTCTTACTGTTCTGTACAGTATTTACTATAAGCACACACACACACACACACACACACACACTACAGCTCGACCTTTTCCATTTTTATGCACCTCTGTAGACTACCAGAGACCTGAGACCATGACACGCGTCGTACGTCACACACGGCGTTTGACGTAGCAGTAAGCGTGGTGCACATTTCGGAACGTCATCTGAGGGCGAGGAGGCGTGTACAACGCGGAGTTAAAATAAGATACACGCTCACAGTCACACACACTATCCCTTTCTTCACGTCTTCATCCTACACCGGATCAGAGAGGATAAGACGCACGTTGACTTATCACGTTTCATCTGCGTCTTGCGTGTATCTCGTGTAGTGTCAGTTTACAATTAAGTGCAAGACAACTTTCTTTTTCTACGACCAAACAAAAAAAATAGGACCAAAAGCAGAACTATCTAGACAATACGGGGAACGTTTAACATGCCTTCTCTACGACAGTCGTACACGGTGACGGTACCGGAGGAGGCACCGGTCTCTGGATTCTTGTTTGCCAAGCAGGATCTGCGGCGCAAGAACAACTCTATGTCTCGATCCATGTTGATGTCCACAGTTATGGGTCTGCTGATCAACCAAGCCAAGGTAAGTAATTAGGTTCACCTCAAGACTCCAATTGGACCCAGGTTTTTAATAGGATATTCCTGTAACACTGGAACCCATTTGAAATGGAAGAGTAAATGTAACCAGTTACTCCCCTGCCGACATTCAAAGTAATCAAAATAAATATTTGTAGGCTGTAGATGGATGGTGGATGCAGGGAAATGCCAGTGCAACATAAGTTGCTATACGTCCATCTGTAGTTTACCAGAAATGATTTGACGTAGGCCTATGGCTTTGTCTATATCTTATCGAACAGACATTAATGGAAGCATATGTGAAAAAGGCGTTATTTCGTAGACGTGACGTATGTCTCACAGCTGACCGCGGTTACGTAAAGTGACAGCAACAGACCTCGGTGCATCTTTATGACTGTGGCAGCTGGGGCTGCACAATTATACTGATTAATTTCTTTAAATAGCCTGTTGTGGTTCCGATTATTCACAGTGAATAATATTCTTCGGTACCAACCATATAACTATATAAATAACGGTACCAACTGAGCAGCCGATAATTGCAACACATGACATGATACACATGTACTGTATCTAGAATGTCGGCAGGCTACAGTATGTAGATAAAGTACACAGTGCTAGTTGTTGTTGTTTCTATCTGATATTGGAGGATGGTATAGTGGTCTGGGTGTTAGGCTCCCAGTCGGAAGGTTGTGGGTTTGAACCCTGGTGTTGGCTTACCTGTAAGGGGTCCTTGAGCAAGATGCCTAATCCCCTAACTGCTCCCGGTGGATGGTCGCACGTTGCATGGCAGCAATCACCATATGTGTGTGAATGGGTGAATGTTAGGCAAAATACTGTGAAGGGCTTTGGATAAAAGCGCTGTATAAATGCAGTCCATTTACCATCATAACATGGGTCTGTCTTAACACCAAAGCAAATTAACTATGACACAGCTATTGATCCAAATCAGAAGTTAAATTCCACTCATATGTCAGCAACATCTTGGGCCTAATGTGGAGGCCCAAGTGTCACGTTATCACATTTAAGATCTCAGTCACTCCTGAAATACTGCAGTATTTTTTTTTATGGGTCCTCTTTTAATCTTAAAGGCCATATGTGACCCAGACACATTAATATGCAGGCACAAGGGCATCAGAAACACAAGATCAGCCTTCTTTGCGTAATAGTAAAGAAAACTCCTGATAAAAAGTGCATATCTCGAAAGATTGTTAACTTATCTCACTTTCTGTACAGAATGCTAAACCTGCTGAGAGCCTGCAGATATACTATTACTGTGGTGGGTGTGGATGGAATGACAGCCAAAATGTGGTCTCTCATCTGACAGGCTTTTATTTAGCTCAGTGGGTGTACTGATGTGTGTGTGTGTGTGTGTGTGTGTGTGAGTGAGTGAGTGTGAGAACCAGTGTCTTGGCAACCTGAGCCATGTCCAGGCCAACGTTGTCTGGATAGAACATTACGTTCTGTCTCCGTTGTGCTTCTCACGCGCACACACACATCAACCAATGACACAGGTCATGGCACAAGTATTATGTGAGCGCCTTTGTTGGTGGACTGGTCCTTTACATCCCAGCAGAGACTCTTGCACCACACGTCATGACAGCCAGGTGCCAGTGAGGGCAGTGTGAGCGTGAATCGCACCGTATGGCCGCGCAGCTTCAGATATTTCACACAAAAATGAAAACACCAAGGAGGAAATAGAATATGGAATATGGTGTCCAGGCTTTCCCCGGGCAGCACCCGGGGACCAACTCCAGGCTGGAGCCAGTGTTACTGGTCACACTGGCTGGAGGGTGCACCTGACATGTTTGTGATAACGGGGGAAACCGGAGGACCTGGAGGAAACCCACACAGACACGGGGAGAATATGCAAACTTAGTGTACATATGTGGCCTGTAAAATATAATACCCCCAATGTAGTTAATGTATAATAGGTAATTATTTAATAATAATGTCTTGTAATTATGTATTAGTAACACTCAACAACACATGGTCAAGACTGTTTATTAAACCACAACAAGAAACACTTTAATGTCAACAGACTCCTTATTGACAAATTTTTTTCTGCAAATCACGCCATGGCTTCAGGAATTGTCTCTGTGCGCCCTGCCAGACTAGTAAACACTTAAAGCCATCTAGAACATCCTAGAACAAGGCATCCACCCAAGAGCATAAAAGCCGACTAACCAGAAAAGTTCACACGAGAAAACCTTTTTATTATTCTGTAATTTCACAATACCAATTCAACCTGAATACAATCCGTTATGTTCTATTCCTCACCCTGCCAGCGGCATGCAGTTACAGTCGCTGCAAATAGCGGTTTCTTTCTTTCTGTCTTTATTTTCTAGCAGTGTTGACAGCAATGAGGGAGCATGCTTACGTTTGTATGACGCTGGTGTGACTGTCCATCCCTCTTCCGCCCGCTGCTCCACATCCACCACCCAGCCAATGTGTTGATGCGTAGCAACACTAATACACTGTTGTTACTCCAATCAGACGAGCCCAGCCAGTGCCATGGTTCAAATACAGTTCAAGTGTATAAGAATTATTTATTCTACAGTGGTATAATTTATTACACAGCTACAGCTACCCTGTCTATATTTTGTTTTTACCCGTTTATATTCCTTTTTTTAATATTATAAAAAGAGAATGGAAAGATGTGATGGTGTTATTCAGAAAAGGATTGAGATTTTCCCACAGATGTATTTTAAGATGCTTACCACTGCCAGCTAGCAAACTTCCAACCAGCAAGGCCTTTTTGTAGTTAGCCAGATTCTCTTGACAATCGTCTAATTCGTGGTTTTACATTAAGCAATCTGACGCAGTGCTTCTGTAACCATGTCATCCCGTGAACGTTCTCGGTGGAACCACTAAGTAACATGCCTTGCAGAAATACTGTAAGTCGTGGAATCATGGAACAAACTAGTTTTTAATGGGAAAATGGTGTTTGTTTACTACACAGTCTTGCGGGTAGGAGCGTTATCAGTGTGATGGGTACCAACACGAGGCAGTCATGTGAGCGACAACTATATGCACGCTTTGCACGCTATACTCTATGTGCTCAACACCACTCCTCTGTTGGAGTGTACGGAGTATTGCTATTAGCATAATGCAGTTTCACTTTTTATTTTGTAGTGGCATTCTTGCTGGCTGCACAAGATGAACCTAGGTAGTCTGTTTTTGCCTGTCTCAAAAACAGACAGAAACAGAGCATACTTGCTCTATTATGGTTTCTTGACCAACTACATGTTATCCAGTTATTCTAAAATGAATAAAATGGAGAGAAAAAACAATGATCACAATAGAAGCATACAACATTAATCTTTAGATTAGAGCTTTTGTGTGTTAGTGAGCATAATGCTTTTTTTTGATTTTGCTTTGTTTTGCCATCGTTCTAGTGTGACAAATTAATTGAATCTTTCACTTAAATGTCCTAGCATTGTCTTATATGGTTTGTACAACCACCTTCTGTCCTTAGAAACACACTTTCTTTAATGACATCCTTAATGAAAGTCATTAAAGATGATTTGTTGTTGTAGGCTGTAGTGATTCAATATTCTTGCACAAAAAAAATAGGATTTATGGTAAATGGTATACAATTTACGACATATATTTTACACTGTACATATATTTTACATGTCCAATTGAACATTTACAGAACAGTTTATTTACAGTTCTCATTAAGTGAGTATACAGTGATATATTGATACTATAGATATGCATTGTGTACCTTAAATCATATTTTCATTACTCACTCATCCTTTTAAACCAGAGTCACAGAAACTGTTGTGGTTTGAAACTCAGCAAATTAATGCCCCCCCCCCATATTTACCCCTCCATCAGCTGAGATGTCCTTCAGATAAATGTATTTCATCCTTCTCATCTCATTTTCCCTTCCCTTATCTGTCTCAGCAGAACAGAAGTCCTCAAGGTCTTGTGGGACTAAGGAATCTGGGAAACACTGTACGTATCAGTTATCTTTGTTTTGTGGTAACACGTTGCTGTAGCTAAACAAAGTACTTATGGGTCCTATAGATTATTATAAGCTTTAGTTTATATAGCACCAAACACACATTTTCTATGTAAATATATAGTGGAGAAATGGCGTCACACGTGCATTCGTGCGCGTGTAGCCCACGTATACTGTAGTTTGCTTTGGTCCGAGACAAAGGTCTGTTGCTCTAGTGTGACATCTAGCGGCATCAAGTCAAACATCCACTTTTAAGATGACGCCAGCTGGCATTTACCTTCTTTTTCAGTGTCATGTACTCTCCATGTTCACAGCACCCATTGTTGATTTCTCTGCAGTGCTTCATGAACTCCATCCTGCAGTGTCTGAGTAACACGCCAGAGCTCAGAGACTACTGCCTGAGAAACACCCACCGCACAGACCTCAGCAGCACCAGCAGGGCCAACGCCGCACTTATGGAGGGTAAGGCCACAGATACTGGAATACTGTACAAAGATGGAGCTACGTACTGTAATGCGTTTCTGTGGCAGCAGAGGTGGACCCAAAGACATTGGAATACTGAGCAAAGATGGAGGCAACGTAATGCATTTCTGTGGGAGCAGAAGCGGAACCAAAGACATTAGAATACTGAACAGACTGAGACACGTAATGCATTTCTGTGAGAGCAGAAATGAAAAGACTTGAACGCTCACAGCATTTTGCTGAGGATGCTGACGTAAGCAGCTCCCAGACTGCTAAATCTACCATGCATGGCCTGAAACAAAGCCAATACTGTATCTCGAAACAGGCACTGCGGAAATCCTGTTGATCATAGGTACCTGTGAATTAATGTTATATCCTCCAAATGCTCACTAACCCCCCCTACCAATAGATATAATGGCAATGTTTTGGTGAAGTCTGGTCTTCTTTTTTTTACTTTCTTCATTGACATGCAACATCCAGTCTGCATGAAGACAGATAGGCCTGCAGGAGTATAAGACCCCCCCCACCACCACACACACACACACATACTCTATCCAAAAGTGGAGGGGGGGTCAATGAAGACCACTTTCACGATAGAAGTGGCCTCCATTGGCCCCTCTCACATTGCTCTGTTCTCTCTGGGTAAGGTGTGCAGGCACAAATGCAACCTTATCAACTTCTGAGGTTGCATGCGGAGGTGTTTATACAATAGCCATGGTTACCACTGAGTTGACTAACGGCATGTGAATTGATGTCATTCTGAAATTACTTTATGGCTCGTAAAGTTATATAAATGTCAGTCCAGCCTGACAGCTCACATAGTCTACAACGCTTTACTAAGGGGTTTTTAAACCCTGTCTAGACCTGCAAAGATCTGCTAAGCCCTGCCAACAATGCCTGAAGCCGCATAAAATGCATGTCAAAATTGCGACCACTGTTTTTAAAAGATGCAAATGCATACTGTATATTTTTATGAATATTTCTCACCAGTGTAAAAACCAGTACTCTCATATCTGTTGGGTGTTTTGGGGATGATCAATTCCAAAAAAATAGTAATCAAAATAATAATCTAATACAATTTTAAGTGGAAACATTGTTAATCAAAAAAAGCTGTTAACACTTAGCAAGACCAAATATATCAAATGTGTCTTTATGTTCTCTCTCTGTCAGAGTTTGCCAAGCTCACTCAGAGCCTGTGGACGTCTGTGAACAATGAGGCCATAAGTCCTTCAGACTTCAAGATGCAGATTCAGAGATATGCTCCTAAATTTGTGGGCTACAAGTAAGTCTGCCCACTATCTACAGTCTGTCTTTTTGTTGATTGATCGATCTATCTCAATCTGTAGGATCAATTCCATCTGTCTGATTAGTAAACAAATCTGTCTTGTCTTTCCGCTTGCCCCTCCCCCACTTCAGCCAGCAAGATGCCCAGGAGTTTCTGCGCTTCTTATTGGACGGCCTCCACAACGAGGTGAACCGAGTGACTGTGCGGCCCAAGGTGTTCACGGAGGACTTTGACCACCTGTCGTAAGTCTGCCCTCTGACCCCCAATACATCACTCATAACCCATCCGCAACTGCCTTGCCCGGTGACAAGATATGCTGCGCTACATGCCGCCCACCAAATGGTTGTTGTTACCATCGAAGCTCTTAGGCCATGCTGTCGTAAATCTACGAGACACTTGGCGCTATTTCTCAGTTCTAAGGGTTGAGTTTTATTGTGCGGTAATCTTAGTAGTTCATGGCACCTTCCCTCAACAATGTTTAATTGAATTTGGCCCTTAAGCACCTCAAGAAAACTCAACAGTGTGACAGACCATCAGCTCTAAAACTTCATGACCCGTGCCATATTCTATTTATTCACAAATGCAGTCTTCGCTCAAGATATTAGCATTGCAAATATTTATAAACAACCAACAGGCATAAACTGCTTAAGTATATTTTTTTGTAAACAAGATGGAGTCGGTCTGACTTTTTATCTGATCACAGGGACGATGAGAAGGGTCAGCGAATGTGGAACAAGTACTTGGAGAGAGAAAACAGTAAAGTCGTCGGTAAGTACTATTGGCTAACTATATAAGTGCTATGGGGGGGGGGAAAAGAGATAGCATAAAAGATAAACAATTTAACAAGTGTGAATTTATCCTCTCAAATTATATAACATTTAATAATAATTGTGACGTGATAGTTGTAAACACAGGTGATTTGACGGCTTTCATTTGGTTGAATGTCATGTTTGCGCCTCTATCATAATTCCTGTACTGTGTGTGATTGCTCTCTGTAGATCTGTTTGTTGGCCAGTTGAAAAGCTCCCTGACATGCACAGACTGTGGCTTCTCCTCCACTGTGTTTGACCCCTTCTGGGACCTGTCTCTGCCCATTGCACAGCAGGTGTGTACACATACGCACACGCGCGAGCGCATACACGACATCTCTGAATCTTTGACTTTTATGCAAGCTTGTAATTTCTTTTGACAAAACCTAATCTAATTGGTTAGAAATGCCCAGTTAAATGTTGTAAACCAAGGTGATTTGAACATGTCTGTTTGATGAAAGCAAATTAAATTTGTGGTTTTGACCTAAGCTTGTCAAAATGTGCGGGGGAAAAATGTAGTACTCCCGGAAACTCCAACATTATACTGTATTATATATATTCCAGTGTTATATTTACTTGCTAACTGGATATATGTCCTTTGTGTTCCCAGAAGAACTCAATGGAGGTGACTCTGACAGATTGCATGAGGCTCTTCACAAAAGAGGATGTCTTAGATGGAGATGAAAAACCTGTAAGTCCCCTCTCTCTCACATATGAAGTCAAATGTCAACGGTGTAACATCTGAATTTAAGATTAAAAGTATAGAAATCACGATCATGCCACATGCTTTATGACTTCTCTGCAAGGTGTGTAGTGTTTTATACGCAATCTCTCTCTCTTTGTCAGATCTGCAATCGTTGTAAAGGCAGAAGAAAATGCATAAAGAAGTTTTCCATTCAGAAGTTTCCTCAGATCCTTGTGCTCCGTATCCTTTAACATATAACAACATATAATAGCCATCTTGACCATCTTATTTTATTGTTGAAACTGGTCCACTGAGCTGTACAAGAATACAGTGTTTCAAAATAAAAGCAGATATTTAAAACAATTGAATTATCCTCCCCATTGTCATAACGGAAACAGTGAGGTCTAAAAACATGTCAGATTCACACTCTCCAGCCAGTGCCATTGACCAGAGACACTGGCATATATCTGGAGTTGGTCCCCGGGCGTTGTTCAGTGGCTGCCCACTGTTCCCTTGAGGGATGGGTTAAATGCAGAGAACAAATTTCGATACAAGTATGTGTATGTGTATGTGACAATAAAAGCACATTTACCTTTAAGAGAAATAACATTGTATGACTCAATAAGGATTAATAGTGGAAATATTTGACTCATTAATTCATACGATTAACTTATTTATTTGATTAAATAAAAAATATGCTTGTCTCAACACCCAGTTCGGCTGAAGATGCATTAACCTTCCAGATGGTAAAAGATATTGTACGACGTCATAAATCTTGGCCAGGCATTATGATGATAATTGCTACAGCAAAACAGCTGCAGCCTATCAATCATAACTCACCCCCTTCCTTGACTCCAATTCCTCCCAGACCTGAAGCGTTTCTCAGAACCTCACATCCGACCCAGCAAACTGTCCACCTTCGTAAATTTCCCGCTCAAAGAATTGGACGTCACAGAATTTGCTTCAGAGAACAGCAGTGAGTAAAAGACAAGCATAGCCTCGTGAGACCATGCCGATGTCACAAGCTCCAGTTGAATTTCGCCTCGAGTGTCAGTTTGGAACACCTCAATGCGAATGTGTTTGTCGACCGTGTAGAAAACATTCGGGACAATCAGCGGTTGACTGATGTTTTCCCCAGAATGATTACACCAGTGTACATGGCACATTTTGTTTCATTTGAGGGGTTCCAGACTGAAACTCACGGTGAAGTCAAACTGAAGCTCGCAAGATCAAGATGGTCTCATCACGGGGAAACCTAAGAGATCACGGTAGCTCATTTAAAGGTGTAGTCGGCTATTGTAAGCTAATTGTAAGCTAATACACTTTTTGTCAAATTCACCAAATATCTCCTCGCATTTTGCTATCTTACTGTTCTCTGTGCATGTTTAAAAATTAATCTGGTACTTCTACACAGCCCTGACACTGTAAACAGGAACATTAACAAAGTAAAATAAACAACAACAAGAAGCCATTGGCTTTGAAATGTATTTCAATGTGTGGGGCGGAGCTTCTGAGAGAGTTTGATTTGAGCTCGCAGTTAGCAATCACTCTCGAGAATGACTAACCACTGCCTTTAAATCGCATAGATGCACTGTATCTCATTCATTACCTTGCGATTGCACAAGCTTTGACTGACTTGATTATCTCTCTTAGTAGTTCATGCCACGTACAACCTATATGCTGTGTCCAACCACTCTGGGAACACTCTGGGAGGCCATTACACAGCTTATTGCAGGAATCCAGCTCTGGGAGAGTGGTACAGCTACAATGACTCCAGGTGATTTGAACACTTACGCTCTTTACACCATATGTGTCACTTGGGTCCATTGTGTGTAAAGTATTGCAAATGATCAATCACATTAATTTTCAGTCAGAACATTTTATAACAAAGAGATCATTACGTATTTATCTATTTATACGCATTATAAAATTAAAGGATCTGTTATGGCCTGTAACTCTGAGGCAAAATGTGTTAAGTTCAATATAACACACATTCCTATGTGTCATCTAGCAAAAGATAATACATTTCGTACATTTACATCTATGTACTAAACTTCAGTGCTCTAACAGTATAACATGTTTTCTCTGAAGGGTGAGCCCGATGTCCTCCAGCCAGGTTCGAAGTAGTGATGCCTACGTTCTCTTCTACGAGCTGGCTCCCTATATGAAGTATCAGACACACAGACTTTAGGAACTGTGAACCAATGAACTCTACACAAACAGAATTGTATTAAACTGGCCTCTACTGTAAAGCCTGGGAGGACCCATGGACCAAAGCTGAGGTGTTTCTAAGAAGCACTCTCATTTTCTTTGCTCTCAACCCAGACTGATGGAAAAGCGCTCTCTGTATAGTGTTATTATATTTATTTGATCTGGCGGGTTCATGTGGATGGACGTGTGTGCTAACTGTGAATACTTTGTCTATGCACTTTGAAGATGGACTCAGTTCTCTGCAGTGAGACACTGCGGAGAACTATTTGTAAATTAAGTTATTTAATCGGATGCCTGTTAATGTTTAATGGAAGCATTTGGCGCCATCCAGTGGTGACAATAGACCTGCGCTACTTGAATTGCATTAGGTTGGCACAACCTATATTAGATGGCCACAAAAGAAAGTTACCCTGACACAAGAGACATAAAATGTCTAACTATATTTTATTTTTATATTTATTAAGGAACATAATTCATGTGATTATATATTGTGGTACATGGGTTATGTTGACAGATGCTTAATGACAATAATGGATGCCAATTTTTCATTTACAGTAAGTTCACTGTCTGGAAAGGCCTAAACTATTATGTCAGACTATAACTTGAGAGTTTTGTACATGTTGTTAACGTGTTGTCTTCGGTTAACTGTTCCAGTGACTAGACAATATAATATACATTATTATAACGTTTTCGAAAATAACTTATTGAGCCTGTCCTTTTTGTAGTGCAATGTAAAGACAATTTCCAACAACTGTAGAACATATATTTCTATATTCAGTATGGGTAGTGCAATAAATACACTGAAGAAGAAAAAACACACAATCGTGTATTTCTCTGAGTTTTTCTCCTGTCTGTTTGTGGGAAAGCAATTTTAGTTGTAGGGTTTCAACAGCTGATATGAAATAGTTTTTCAACTTTTGTTTGTGAAATAATACGTTCAAAATAGTTCTTTATTTATTGTATTTTGAGTTCAAAATACAATAGTTTGATTGACAACCATAGAATTTTAAATATATATTTATCACAAAATAGATATCATAGGTTATTATCCGGCCAACAAGTTACTTGTATATAATTATTTATTTTGGACAATGACGAAGAATATTTTAGAAGTTGGCAAACACATGTATGTAATAATAATGTGGCAGGTTATATTATAAACAGCAGCAAACCAGTACTTTAAATTATATGTCAATATATATGAGTAATTGCAACCTGAACATAAGTATTGATGATATAAAACAGTTTCCACTCGACAGCTGTTTTCATATTGAGGTGATAACTACAAATTAGTGTTTTAAGTGGTATGGACAGAACGCATATACTGTATCCACTCAGACTGCTTGTAAGATTGTACACTGCCATCTTGTGGCCATGTCTTCCATAGGGCAGTACCCATGTTTAATCTACATGGAGAAATTATGACACTACACGTGTCGTGTCACTGTGTACACACACTTGTATAGCAAAGAATTGTGCATATTCAGGTACTCTATTACACGTGGCTGGGTGTATAGTAGGCATGGGACGAAACAGTTTGTGATATATTATCACGATAATGGACATTCACCATACAGTTATCGTCAGTATTTTTATCGAGATAAACGATAACATCATATTTGCTCATCACAACACATACGCACGTCTCTAGACATATACAGGCCTTTTCTGAGTTTCTGACACAGCATGACCGCATGTGGTGTGTGGGTCACACATTTGTCGAATGTGACAGGTAAGGTTTCCATGTCCAGACAGAGGATCTGTTTTTGAGGAGGATTGAGTTCATCTTGCGGCCGACTAGCGTTTCCAGCAGTAACACTTGTCACAGTAACTGGGCTGGGTTTAGAGGACTCCGACACATCGGGCGATCATCGCTATCCCGACGTCATCTTAAACGTGTCATCTCATGGCCCGGACCGACAGCTTGGACAGTAAACGTTGCCTATACGACTCCTTAACACATACAGTATAATGCAGTTCAGTGGCAAAAATTGAAGGTATCGCAAGCTATTTTGCAAGATATAATACACATTTAGTCAAATTTACCATATTTCCTCGTATTTTAATGTTATCTGTGCCGTGCGTGACGAAACATTTATCCGATAATTTATACACAGCCCTGGCTTCGTAAATAGGAACAAAGTGGCGAACACCGCTCACAACAACAAAGCTTAGTACTACTGTACCAGAAGCACTCTGGACTTTAGTACTGATGTGTGGAGCTGTGGAATATTGTTTTTCAATGACTGACTCTGCCTTTAAGCCTTACAAATATGAAAACCATCAACATAACCCTTATGAACTGTCAAAAGCAATAAGCTGTAAACAAGTCTAAGCCATATGGCCTATTATAGGCTACATGTAGGCTGTGCTTATGATACAGTGCTTGAAATGTGTTAATTTAAAATCTATTGTACATTTTTATTTCATGGATGCATAACTTAATTGTGCAATATGGTCTGAGTTGAAAAAGAAAATCTTTCACTTGAGCAAATGCTAAATTGGCTACTACTTATCACCTACAGATGCCACTCACACCTAATACATCACTTGCATTTGTTAATGCTGTAGTAGGCCTATTAAAATACGAAAATGTGATTATTGCATTACATATCAAAAGTAATGATATCTCGCCCCCGTCCCCCGTCCCCCCCCCCACACACACCCATGCATGAGTCAGCCTGCAAAACAATAAATTGTGTAAACAGTACAGTGTTTACACAATTACATAATACACACCATCAATGTCTAGAGACTTTATATCAATATGCCAATAATAGCAAGAACTTTACACTTCCCCTTTGCAGTATTTTCAACTTTGAAAATAGTATATTTCTTACTACTACTGTATAAGTAGATCTATATCTATAATGGTAATATAATTATTTATTGTCTTCCAATTATATCAAGCTTGCACTTAGCTCATCCAAAAAGTAATTATATGGTCCTGTAAATACAGTAACATTTAAAATAATGAATGTGAAAATTAACTAAATTATATTAGGTAACCATTTGAATTGCTGTACTAAAATAAACTGCTGTAATTACAACAAATACATTTATTCCAGATTTGCGCCTATTATCTAAAAACCAAAAGAAATTAGGACATAATAGTTTAAATAATGTGGCTATTTTTTGGAAATTATAGAATTGAATATTAGACATTAAATATTATAAGTATGTAAGTAAGCAATTCGGCCATTGTTGCATTGCAGAACACTGTATTAGACATATAATAATATTAGTAATATAAATAAAGTAAGTAAGCAATAATTGCATTGCAGAACACTGTTGCAGAACAGTGAACGCGATTTTAATAAGATACAACAAAAATAAATGTTAGTATAAAAATAAAGTAATACTATAAAATACTTATTTTAATAGCTTAGTTAGTGGCCTACTTTTATACATGGCACTATTAGGCGCCTTATACATTATTGTTGGCCTGGCAACTAAATATTTGATACCATATGTGATATGTCAATAAATGGTCAAACGTTTGTTTTTATGTTGCAAAAATTTTGTTCAGTAACAATAACGTTTACTGAAATGAGTTAATGTATTATTCATTAGCTGTAAAAAAGGATGTTGTATAGGTAAATAATCCACCTTTTCATACATGTATGTGTATGTACAGGGATGGACAATCAAAATGTATTTTAAAATAAAATACCAATCATCCAAGTGTATCAAAATAAACTACAAAATACACCAAATTTACAGCAAAAATACAAACATTCTCACTATAAAATGAAATTGTCAAGATATTACATTTGTTTTTTTGATTTATCACAATGCATGACTGTATTTTAAAAATTCTAAAAAATATTTTTACAATGGAGCATGAAATTAATTCACAAACCAATCAACCGGCCTATTTGGTTTAAGCCTTCACCTGTAAACAAACTCAATTAAAGGTATCTTGATCAAAACACCACTCCCTTCAATGTCATGTGGGTACTCCCTCAGAAGCAGCGCCCCATATATCCCAAACACATTGTGAAGGCTAGGATATTGTTGTTGTGTGCAGTTTTCACAATTCTGTTTGTGTTACTTTTTAGAGAGCCAGCTGTAAAAACACTGGATTATTTTACCAGCATGCACTTTTTGTCCCGCTGACTATACCTTTAAGTGGACAATGTTTGAGAGCACACAACTGCTTTTCTTTGCTTAATTGAACATACAACTGACATAACTGACATACAGTATGCAAATAGTTAAAGGTGCGGTATGCGATTATAAAATAATACACATTTTGTCAAATTCAGTGAATATGCATTGAAGTCAAGCGTTTTAAATGGTGGTAGAGCTAGATGAAGTGATGTTGTTGTTGTAGTTGTAGCAATGCTGATTGTTCAAAAGCTAAACAAATAGTTTAAAAATTAACCAGAGGTCTAGGCCCAGTAGGATGTGACGACTGCAAATGGAGCGTGTCAGAGAGAATTGTTCACACAGATAATTTTGGGTCGGGTTACACCAGGCTACCAATCAGAGGCTGCACCAAGTAAACATCTCTATGAAAGTACTTTATAGTCATTTTTAACTGCAAAATACAAAACACTAAAGTATTTTGACACAAAATATAAAGTAATTTTCAACAACTCTATCAAATACAAATTACAAAATACCATTTTGTGTTTCAAATATGTATTTCAAATACATATATCATAAATCCTGCCCATCCCTGTACATTCTGTATATATTCACAATAACTAGTTTTCTCCCTCCGTCACATACACACTATAGCCTAGTGTGGGCAGGTTGAGAGTGACGTAGCTATGTGATCTTGCACCCAGTCTATTGACAGTTCTACATAATGACCATATCATAAAGTTCTCAGGGCCTGATCCAGTCTAAAGTTCACGGTATAACAGCCTCTACTAAATAACATTTGCCTTAATCACACACTGTCAAAACTGTAGATGCCTTTTAAAGACATTTTATTTTCATGAAGAACATACAACTTACAGTAAATAATCAAAAAACATGTACCATCTGATTCCATTCTTTAGATTTAGTTATGTTTTGATTGCCAATGGTGCCATCTTGTGTGATATTCTCACACGTAAATATGTTTTCTCTATCTGCATGCGGGCATTAACTAAAAAATATTTCGTAGTCGTGGGTGTTAATGACCAGTGAATCACATGTAATTGAGAATCCTACTGTACTAGTCACAATAATCATGGAATTTCTATTATCATCATATATTGCCAGTGCCACATATCATTCAAGGCACATATACTGTGTGTGCGTGTGTATATATATGTGTGTATATATATATGTATATATGTATGTATATATGTATATATATGTATATATGAATATGTATATACAGTATATATATATATATGTATATATCTATATGTGTGTGTGTATGTATGTATATATATGTGTGTGTATGTATATGTATATATATATATATATATACCTAATTAATAATGATATTTCCATATAT
>JAODUH010000006.1:3400390-3411679 GCA_027564835.1 Typhlichthys subterraneus
TAGTGCTGATGAAGAGGCTGAGACTAGAGACGGTCTCTTATGTGACATAGTGCTGATGAAGAGGCTGAGACTAGAGAGAGTCTCTTATGTGACGTAGTGCTGATGAAGAGGCTGAGACTAGAGACAGTCTTATGTGACATAGTGCTGATGACATGTCTGGGGCCTTGCATTTCATCCGCCATATCACTCCTCCTCATCTGGGATGGCCTCTTTCACCACGGAGCATTGTGCGTCCTCCAGCCTCCACATGCACAGGCCCTCGTCTACCTCTCTCCCGCCCCGCCCGGCTCCTCGGAGCAACCGCACTAGGCTTTTATCCAAAAAGACATGACATAGAGGTGCATTTTGTCACAAGCTGAACAATTGACAGTTAAATAAACCCACCTTCTATTAGAAACATGTCCGCAGCATTTCATCAAGCTAACTTGGCTATTCATTGAACAAAATGCATTATCTATTGGTAACCTAGTGAGTGTTTTCTAGCATAGTGAGCCTTAAGCCTGGTCTTTTATACAGCTTAGGACACTCGAACACAATTGTTTGTTCTGTGAGGGCCTTCTCTCAGTGTGTGTTTGCTCACTGTGTGTGTTCTGTGTATCTCTCTCTCTCTGTTTGTGTGTGTGTGTCACAGTTCTTCAGAAAGGACCAGGGTGACTTCTTCATTGGGTGCTTGTTTCTGACAGAGCTCAGCACGCCCTTTGTGTCCCTGGGGAAGATACTTATTCAGGTGAGAGGGAACTTAGCTCCAGGCACGTGACAAAACAAGCCATCCAAGTAAATAAAGACTACCCCAGGGTTATCGTTCGAAACAGCAGGTGTCATTTTAACACAAGGCTAATAGAACTCGCTTATTTGCTCACAATGAAAGGCATTAAATAATAGTTTCAGTCTTTCCTGGATTGAGGCTGGCTGTACAGGAAACAAAATGTATGGGGCACATATTGGAAGATGCATCGATTAAATAGTAACTATGGACTTTATTAAGCAATAAAAAATAAATGAAGAGGAGTCCATGTTTAAGAGCTAATATAAAAACTTAACCGCACTGTCACAGTAAGATTGATTGTTGCCATTTGACGGCCATATAATGCATGTGTCTGGGAAATGTCATTAACCTCAATCGACAAGCTAAATTCATGTTCCTTTCCCTCCTGTCTTTTATTTTTTATTTAACCAGGTGATCTCATTGAGATTAAAATCAATTTTTTGAGAGAGAACTTAAAAATGAAATACTGTTACAAATTTAAACAGCGTCTTGTAAGAAATTGAGAATATTCATACATGGATCCAAACATACATGGTTGCGATCATGTTACTGTATGTCCACTACAGGGGGGAAAAAACCAAACAAATAAAAACGTAAAAATGTTTGTGTTCAGACACTATGGAATCTCTTTCTTTGTCAGTAACCACAGGACATTAGCTTACTCAGACAATGTAGATTGCCTCTGTAGCATTCATAATTAACATGCCAAACTCCATATTAAGGTGATGTGTGGCATAAACCCTGGCATGTCCCGGGCCTCGAGAACCGCTTTTCGGACATAAGCTCGGCGCTGTGAGTGCATAGGAGACATTTCGCAGCAGTGGAGCGTTATACCCCACGGCCTTGCAGCTTTTTGCTGACATCTGGTCTCAGCAGGGGGAAAAATTGCCAGAGCATTGCTTCACTCTTTCACACAGTCACACTGCCCCCCTGTGGACCAGATCGGAAATTACAAAGTTGTAGATTGCCAAGCCAGGTTTCCATTTGGATCGGAGGCAGATTTATAGTCTTTAAATGGTCAGGTTTAGGCTCAGCATTGTTATATGGCAATACAATTAAGACAGCCGAGAACCTGAATGCACTGAATGACCAGGTTATCCCGTCAGTTCATTCTTCTCCGATGAGCTTTGCTTCGCAATGCATTTCAATGTGTGAGACGGTGCCGCAGAAGACCGCGATGCGATACCGTTTTGATTTGAGCTCTTAAGTTACCAAGCGTTCTCGAGAATGACTGACCTTTTAAGCCTAGCCCTAAATAATGAAGATCTTCATTGAAAATAATCACAGCCAGTTCCTTGGCTGATTCTAGCCACACCCCCTGTCTAAGGAGGTCAAGTTACAAAGAGACAAGACAAAGAGATTTATGAACTAATGCTGCCATTTGGTTTTTAAATAACCTTTGAAACCTTTATATTGTCTGCATATGTCTGTCACTTATCTGAACACATCGACATGCCAACATTCACTCAGTCATAGCGCCACCAACTGACAACATAAATATACACGTTTTATGCTTTCATTCCCTGCTCCTAGCAGAGCATAATGATTCATATCCGACCCGCCCAGTGTTGCTCGCAACCCTAGTTATTATTATTATTGTTTGTTATGTGGCTACCCCTGGCTGTAACACCAATTGCCCCTCGGGGATAATAAAAGATAACCTTGACCTTTGACCCCCCCCCTCCTCCAGCTGGGCCTGCAGGAGTGCTGGCTGCACAAGGCCAACGGCGGCATGGTGCTGCTGACGTTCTTTGTGTGCCGCATCGCCCTGTTCCCCTACATGTACTGGATGTACGGCCGGCACTACGGCGTGCCTCTGCACGCCGCGCCCTTCCACCTGCCGCTGGCCGCCAACCTGGGCAGCTCCTGCATCCTGGCGCCGCAGGTCTACTGGTTCGTGCTGCTGTGCCGCAAGGGCTGCCGGCTCTACCAGCGCAGCCGCTGCAGGGGCGAGGCGGCCGCCGCCGTCGCCCCCGGCAGCCCGCCACCGCTGCTCACGGACTATGCCAAGGAAGAGTGACGACCCGCCGGCGGCCACGCAGCCTGCTAGCGCTACGACATCTGCAGAGACACTTGTTTTACTTAACCACGTTAGCATCCCCCGACCCCCGACCTCCCACCCTTGTGTCGACCTGACCCCTTTAAGCTAGGACTGCTCTTGTTACGCCCCTCCACCCCAGCCTGTCATTTGTCACTGCCCTTACTCCAAGTTCCTCCCCCTCAAGTGGAGCCTCACCAAACGCTCTCAAATGAAGTTTCTTTTATTATTCTCTTCCACGGTGGACTGGGGTCGTCTGCTCTCTGGCGGGAATTGACACCAAGTAAAAGGTCAATGGACTGAAGTGGAGGGCAGGGTGGAGCCCTGACCCTGCACTTCACCTCACCTCCATTTGTCCTGCTTTACCGGCAGGACAGCTCCCTTGTCTTGTTCTCTGTTCAGACTGTTTGGACAGATCTGTTGCCGTGTGGACGAGTGGCTGCGTACAACAAAGGTTTATGTTTTTGTTACCTGGTTTGTTTTTACGAGTGTGGCCATCTGAACATTTCCTTGTTAGTCCCCCCCCCCCCCCCCCCCCCCCCACCCTCACCTCAGTAAGCTACACCCACTCACCACATTCACTTAGCTGGGACGAAGTGTGGGTGGGGGGGTGGGGGCGAGCCTGGACCAGGCGTGTCTACAAGTGTCACCTCCACCACAGCTAAATGCAATCTTCCTCACCACATGTTACATGAAACCTGATAAATGTGATCTAATGTGACACTACAACCTGACTTTATATATTATTTAATTTTTTTACATCGGCGTGATGTCGGTCGCGCATAGTTTGGTGCATTGCCCCTTTTTTTTTTTCCCCGTTGAGTGGAGGCGCATTACAGTCGGTAGCCTGTAGGGGGGGGGGGCTGCATCGCCCTGGCTTACAGTACGCATGTGAAACCTTGAGGGAAATAACCCTGTGAAATATATTAGCAGTAGCTGTCATTGCCACGCAGAGCTGGTCAGTGGCCGTGAGATGTCGGAATGTGTGGCGGAGGAGCGTCCCTGTTATTAGGTCAAGTATTCTGTTCAGACCCGAGGGAGGTGTGGCGTTCGTAGGAGAGGGTGACAGCCCCTCCCTAAGGGCAGGAGATACCTCTGATGCTAACATAGTGCCTGATTCTACTCAGGGCCACAGTCAGAGCAATAACATGGGCAATGGCCGGCCAGTTGTGCAGAGTAATCAGACCTCTTATCTATGATCAAGAACGTATATTATTGGTATTATAACTAATTGAATCACTGGTTGCTGATTATAAGCATTAACTGGCCAGTATAATATTTTCTATACGAGCCCTTAACCATCACTTTTTTTCTTTTGATGCAAGGAGCACAACCTATGGGGTATACATTAGCGATAGCTGCTCCATGCTAGTGTTATAGCTAATATGTGCGTTAGCTATAGCTTCTGGGCAATAATTTCATGACAAATGTTCCTAGAAAGCCACACTTGATGAAATGATACCATATTGTTTAGAAATTCCCCAAGCTATTTTAATGCAAAGCTACATATGTTTATCATGCTACACAAAACATTTTATATAGAGTATATCAATTTAATCAATATCAAAGAATGGATCTCGAATTGTCTTTTTTCTTTTCTCTCAAATGTTATTTTATGTAACTACACAAACCGCAGACTTTAATAGCAAACTGAGCATGAGTTGTGGGGTACTGCTGTATGTCCCGCAGTAGTGATCTATGCAAAGTGATCTTAGCTACACAACATTTCAAAATGGTATTCTCATGTCACACGTACTGTATATAAGTAGGTCCGCTTCGTGGGTTCCTGGTACAATTCACAAAGACCATTTACTTCTCCCCTGTCAGGAAAACACCTGTTGGTCCACAGCGGTACTGCATTATAGGCACTAGGGCCAGTGGTAAAGACCTGGTGGGTTCTGCGGTTCTGGTTCACGCTGGTTCCCATGCCAACAGGTCTGTGAGGGATGCAGACACTGAGGGCCTCTCTTGTGACTGATGGAAGCTGGGTGGAGGGGGAGCAATGGGCTGAGCAATGGGACGATGTTTGGCCTTGGGCCCAGAACAGGTTCAGTACAGGCCCGTAGAGAGCCCGGTCAGCATTGCACACTCCTTTAAGGGTCTTTTGTCCGTAACCAATCGCACCTCTCTTACTGTAACCTTCCCACAACCCCCTCTCTGTCTCCCACTCGCTTAACACTTGCCATATCTCGGCTAGTTTTTCAGTCCTGCAAATGTTCCTGGCCAGTCTTGCCTCCAAACTCCTGCTTCACAACGTTTGTGTCAGTTGGTTTGATCTGGAACTGCAGTGAAGTGCATGGCGGTTATCCCTTTGTCGTTTGGGCCTTTTTTAGTTTTTTTTTTTTTTTTTTTTTTTTTTAAGCCATCAGTGTAAATACCATTCTTTTTTCCATACGTTTATTTTTTCCTTTTTATTTTGCCTAGATGTAGCTATAGCGACCTGGATGGTATTATTGGACATAAAGGGGTTTCCGAAAAGGCAATAGTGATCACATATATGCCCGTTGTTCTTGAGGCTGACGTCCCTCTACCTCCATATAGCGTGTAGTCTGGTTCACTAAAATACACAATATAATCACAATAGATGAATACACACATCCAATGTTCTGAGCCTTAGAATTCCACTGTAACATAATTAAGAGTTATACGCATGCAGAGTATACATATCCCAACATTCATAGTTGACTATTTCTCACTGAGTATCTGTTTTTAAAGAGTCATTAATATATTATATATAGACTTACTGTATGTTAGAGGTGTCCACTCTTTGCTCAGGGTTTTATCAAGATGTTAATACAAGTCTCTATATACTTAAATGTTTATTCTACAATGAAATAAAAACTGTGAGAGATCAGAAACCTGATTGATCCCCAATATGATAATGCTTGGCTGAAAGTGGTTATATCTTGAGTGACATGCATTTCTCACCCCCACCCCCTTCACTTCCCGTTTCTTCAGTGTACTTTTTGTTTTTAAAGAAGTATTGTGTTAGTTTTTTTTTTTTTTTTATTTCTCTCTCTTCCAATTATGCTTTCAGACTTCTGTAGGTTGGTAGACCAAAGATAGTCAGGCACTTTAGTCAACCATGGTCAATAATCATAGTAACGGGAGCAAAATTGAGTCGACAATACAACTTAGTGTTTCTTGTTTGCACTGGCGTGAGTGTGTGTGTAGTGTGGCCGTAGTAGATCATTCCACTGCTCCCACAGACTCCTCCCTCCATCCTGAGTTCTATAGTCTCCCCGGGAGACAGGACTTGTATGGGGGCTACAGCGGAGCCGGTGTGTGCTCCCCCCCCCGATCATCAATCAGTGTTGTCAGTTGATCGCGTCACGATCGCACGACTTGCGTAAAGAAAACGCTCATGTGAAATCACTGGAGTTGGACGTTGCCCTCCTAGTCTCTTCAGATCGTCCTTCTTGTTACATGGAGCTGTCACCCTTTAAGACTGGGTGCCTGCCTCAGTTGAAAGGTACCCGTGAGCCGTGATGAGTAGTCACAAGCTATTTAAGGGACACGCTCTACACTAGCAACTTCACTAGTATCCCCCGTTTCCCGTCTCAATTCGGTTTCATCTGGACCGCGTTACACGAGGGCTACTGAAGTGCGGGAGCGCCGTAAACCAAAACATTGGAGTGTCCCTCTTTAAAGGTCATGCATAAGGGTTTTCATCACAACATTTAGTGCATTATCCAGCAGCCTGCAATACCTGTCCTGTCTCGTCCGAAGTATTGAATAGTATGGAACCACAGCAGACCATATAAAGCTCCCTTGAGCGGCTGTACCCCATGTCACCATTTATATTTAATTTGACTTAGTATTTCTGCATTGATTTTCTTTTTTGTTTACATTTGTTTTTTATCTGTCCAGGGCTGGTCCTGCCTGCATGGGGACCATAGATCACGGAGGGGATTGGGGTTGGGTAGACCTTCTGAAAAGTGGGTTTTAGTTTCAGGATTTTAGGATGAATCCGGGTTCCGAGCAGTGTGTAGCATTCTGTACTTGGACCGTTGAAATGAAGGCTAATCTATCACGAAAATGCGTTTTTTTTTAAACATTTTTATTTATATATTTTATTTCAATATGAAGCTGTGCAAAGTGGGTGTTGCCCAGATTGATTTTGAACTCTGGACAGTGGACCAAATTTGGTCTCCAGTGCCTTGTGAGAAATCTATTTGCCGTACCCTCAAATCGCAACACAATAACACCAGAGTTGGCAGGCAGTGTTACAAAGGTTGTGGCTCGCTCTTCTTTTTTATTCTAAAAACCTTTGGGCATTAGCATATCATATCCTCAACGAAGCACCAGATTCTAGCTATGCATGGCGAAGGCCTTTTGTTTTGTCTGCTGTAGTATACATGTCTCTTACAACCCCCCCCCCCCCCCCTCCCCTCACAATTGTCTTAAAAAAAACATATTGAACGTGTGCTGTTTTAATGGTTAACAGAAAATATTACACTTTCTATAAAAGAGCTTGAGTTTAGCTAATCTTTAATGCAGTTTTCAGAATGAGTGAGCAGATTGGCTAATCATGTCCTTTTGGGTTGAAAAACTAATTGCAGAGATAAAGTGTGCTGAATTTGTTTGCTGTGCTTTTGTTTTGCCTCAGATGTCTCATACTATATAATGTATGTAAATCTGCTGAATTGGATTTGTCATGATCACGTAGGGTTGTTTCTAGGGTGTCAAGTCAGTTTAATTTAATGATCAATTATCGCATTCACAACCTCTAACACTCCCTGCCCTCTGTTTAGTTTTGATAACATTCTAATTTTTCATACGTGTTTGTATATATTTATATATCTGATTTGATATATATACATATATAAAATGTCTTTCATTTTTTAGCATGACCTTTTTTTTGGTGGAACATTTTCCTATCTGAAAGAGACTGGCCTCTTTTGTGAAATAATGTAACCATTAACTGAGATTAATTATTTAGTTGCAACTTGTGAGTTCAGAGCACCCCTTCAAGATAAATAAATTTGATTTGATAGTCTGCTTGAGTGCCTAAAATTATTTGTGTGTGTGTGTGAAAGAGTCTCAGATAACAGTAGAGGGCACTGTAATATCACACAATATCTTTAAATATAACTATTAATACTTTGATACATTGGGTGAAGTGTTGTAATTTTAATAATAAGCACGTTAATGCTTTTGCATGTTTCACACAACTGCAAGAAATGTCTGCAGTCAGAAACAAAGTTGAGATTTGCATGCTAAGTATCTTCCTGCAATTCAAAAAGGGCCACGATATATTATGTACTAGTCAGGATATTGGTTAATGTGACTGGAGACAATTTGACATAACAGCAGGAATTCTTGAGCAACTGCTCCTAAATACTTGTAAATGTACTCAGTAAGTGGCTTTAGGTAAAACAAATTGCTAATTGACTTAATATTAAAAGGTAAGGCTGGGAGTCCATAAAAACAAAATTAACTAGTTAATTGTGCAAATTGCTGTGATTAATTGGGATTTTGTTTGTTGCGTTTTGTTCTTTTATGGACAGTATAGTGAGACCGTAATCAAATGGCGGAGAGATATCGGCGAAGGATTGGGAAAACACATCGGGCCATATTCGAACCCAGGCCCATATGGTTCTAGAGCTAGGCTGTTGCTTGTGCCACTGATCCAGCCTGAAAATAGCCTAGTAGTTGTTTGCTGCTATATTAATGTTTATAATATCACATAGACACATTTTAAATCACTGACCATTTGGAACAGTAAAAAGGAGACCACTCATAGCTTTATTATATAGATAATGGGAATAGATCCACAATGCAAGCAGGTGTTTAGGGAGAGAGCTAGGGTATCTGTGAGGAAAGGCCCTGTAATCCTGTTTTCTTAGCACTTCTACAGGTGTGTTTTGAACTTTGAACCACACTCTAATTTTAAAGATTATTATAAAGGTTTTTTATTACATGTGTATTGTGTGTACAAATGCAACCCACCCCAAATACGCAAGTGCACGCACGCACGCGCACACACACACACACACACACACACACACACACACACTACTTGGGCCTTAAGTAAGCACACATTCATTCCATTATTAGCCAACAGCAGAGAGAGGAGGCTGGCTCCTCCCTCTTTGATGTACTCTCCAAATACGAGGTAAACCTGCTGCTCTCACATCTGAGGAGACGCGTATAGATCACACACACACAGAGCAGTGTTTGAGAGACACTGCAGATGCTGTGACGGGAGCTCTTCCATCGTCTTCGGCTGTGACCCTGTTTACGAGGTTAGTCACGGTGAATAACGCACTATAATGCTTCGCTAGGATGTCTGCGTGTGTGCGTGTTTCTGTTGGCTGGCGTATAAATAACAGCAGCTATTTGCCCAGGCCAGCTGAGGGGTGAGTATGGGGGGGGTTTAACGAGCCGCCCGGTCTTTCTACGACCTGAGGTATTTTTAAACCCCAGACGCCACGGAAACCGCTCCCGCTGCTCTCCTACAGCGAGAAGGGGAGGGGGTCATGTTGGTGGGGGTCTCGACCCGTCGCCACGGTTCCCTGCACCAGACAAGCGGTGAAGGTGACGCAGCAGGAGCGTCAGGGCTGAGGGTCAAAGGTCTCCACAACATGGAACTGGCCGCAGCCGTGGCCCAGGACGGCCCACCGTCGTTGCCGATGGCAACCGGGGCCCACGAGGAGGTGGTGCAGGAGGCCCTGACCCGCTTCAGTGCCACGCTGGCCGCTGCCGTGGGCGAGGTGCGGGGCAACGTGTGCGCCCTGGAGCAGCGCGTCAGCCGCAGGCTGGAGGAGGAGGCTCGCCTGGTGCGGCCCCTGGCTGGGGCCGTGGCCGCGCTGCAGGAGGACAACAACAGGCTCCGGGCCCGGCTAGAGACCCTCGCCCGCCTGGTGGAGGGGGGCCAGGCGGCGGGGGAGGGGCACGGCCCCGGGAGAGGCGCTGTCGCTGGGGAGGAGGGGGGGTTGGAGAACGGGCACGGAGGTGAAGAGGAGGGGACCGGTGCTGGGGGCCGAAACGTCGCTCTCTACAGGTCAGCCATCTCCTCCTCCCTGTCGGCCTCGCCTCCCAGAGGAGACGCCATAGTCTCCCACGCCCCCCCTCCCTGGAGAACCAAGAGGAGCGCCCAGGTCAACGTGAGTGTCTCCGTTTTTTATTTTATTGTTATTTAAAGGTGAAGTCAGCCATTGTTGAGCGAATACGCTGGTTGTGTCACATGCAGCGGATTGTCTTTGAGTGGTGCAGACCGCACCACACAACACTATCCCAGCCTTGGGTGTCCAATGTGTGGTGGGCAGAGCTTCTGAAGGAACAACCAATGGCATTAAAGGGAGAGGTGTTTATGTTGTTGATCAGGTTCAAATCAATAATCCTTCTACAGCATTGCTGACTCCACCTTTTATATTATATGAGTACACATTAATGGTTATAATTAATTAATTAGTTTTGTATTGAGTCAAAAAGCCAAATGACGGAGAGTTTGTGCCCAGATTAAGTGTCGTGTCATGAAAAAGTAAGCATGAAAAATTTGAGAATGAGGTTCCACTTCACTGATACTGGCCCCTGTTATAGGCATAGTCATCTATTGTAAGCCTATTATAAGATAATACTCTTACTGTCAAATTAACCAAATCTCTGTTTGCATGTCGCTATCTTACTGTTCTCTGTGCGTGTTGAAAAACCAATCGGTACTTCTACTCAACCCTGGTGGCTCCGTAAATAGGAAAATAAACAAAGTGGTGAACACTGCTCACAACAACAATGCCTTAGGCTTTGCAATACGTGTGGGGCGGAACTTCTGAGGGAGTTTGTTTTGATTTGAGCTCGAAGTTGGCAAGCATTCTCGAGAATTACTAACCTTGTCGTTAAAGTTATAGTTGGCTATTGTCAAGCTAATTGTAAGCTAATACACTTTTTGTCAAATTCACCAAATATCTCCTCGCATTCCGCTAGCTTACTGTTCTCTGTGCGTGTTGAAAAAATAAGTGTTTACATCAACGAAGCCATATTACTACGCATATTTCACAATGCGTTTTTGATTTGAGCGTGAAGTTAACAAGTGTTCTCGAGAATGACTAACCCTGCCTTGTGAATGCTGAAGCCATTCTATGGTTGAAAGGCATACTTACTATAGCAATGGCATACTATACTAGACATTGGAAATAATACATGTAAATACAGTAGTCCTGCTGATATTCTTCTCATACAGGCTAGGAAAAGAGTTTACAGGGATACAGAAGAATCACTGCTCTATAGGGAATACAGAAGCCTGTTTATATAAGTAGGAATAGTATAATAATTCTAGGTGAATGATAATTTGATTATTATATTTTGGGATGGTATAGTAAAGAAGACAGGCTTGGCATAGCCACAGAGCTCTTTCCACCGACAGACTACTCTCTTTTAAAACAACAGGTCCCCAAAAGGGCACATTTATTACAAGAGGAGAGAGAGAGAGAGAGAGAGAGAGAGAGAGAGAGAGAGAGAGAGAGAGAGAGAGAGAGAGAGAGAG
>JAODUH010000006.1:3411779-3422224 GCA_027564835.1 Typhlichthys subterraneus
AAGTCCACCAGGTGCGACCCTCGTATCGGCTTTCCTCTATATATGAACTCGCCGAAGTCCGTCCACCCTGATCGTTGCCGCCCTCTAGCGTCATTTAGCCGGCATAGGATATATTTAACATTTTTTTTTAGACGAGGCGCTGTATGCGTCATAACATCTTGCCTGACGGTATCGGGTGAGGTCGCGCTAGTTGTGACGCTCGTAGTGTTTACAGTAGGGGCTGGTTCGCTGGGAATTGTGAGAGTATAAAATGTTACTTTATTTGTTATGCTTTAATTATCTGTTCTTCATTTTCATTCTATGATTTTGTGCGTGTACAAACCACACCCCACTTGTATATTTACGAATACAATGTTATTACTACTCACCTCCTGGCCAATAGAGGGCGATGTATACAATTATATCAGGCAAGGTGTTAACGGAAGCCGAAGGTAAAAGGCTATATAAGGGGCAGGAAGAGGTATTACTGGGGCTGATCTGCAGTCTCACGTGCTTTGCATTGCTGTGAGGTTGTGTTTCAGACCACGGCCGTGACATCTTGTAACTTTGGATTCATCATTGCATTTTGTTAATACAAGGTATATTATTATAAATCTACGTGTGGGGGTATTCATTCCTGCCGGCTAATTTAGATCACGACACTATCTGTTGAAGCACATGTTTGTGTCTGTGATGGACTAGCCAACGGAGCCAACAATTTTAAAAAATTGCCAGGGATTCTCCCCTCTGGCTGGACAAAATGCGCTAAATGATAAATATTAGTGTTCATGTGGTTTTTTCCCTCGACTGCCACAAGGGCGGCTCGTTTCCCCTGCAATTTAATTATTCTGAAGGGGCCGAGCATATCCGCCTCTAGCTTGCCCCCTTTCCTTTACTCCTGTCTCACGTTCTTATGGAGAACTAGGTCCCCTACTTGGAAATGGTCCTCCTGGCCTCTCTTTTTTTTTCTTTTTCGGACCCTGTCCTGGCTTTTCGTCACATTGGCCTTCACTTGTTCATATACTTCATCTTGCTGATGGAGGCTTTTTGAAGTCTCCTCCATCTGTAGGAGACTGTTCACTTTGTCTTCTGTGACCTGCCACAAATCACAGTTAGAAAGTAGAAGATAGAGATATACACATTTACAAATGGGAACATTATACACTCTTACTTCATACTCTTTTGCCACCTTTCCTCCCTCCCAAACATTAAAAAGTATGGGCTGTACTTTGTGGTCAGCTGCTTTTTTGTCCGAAGGCCAAACATCGTTGACTGTAAGAACTGGTCCCAGTCATTGGGGTGGTCAGCCACCACTTTGTTGAGGGAGCTGACAATGCAGAGTTCAACTACAGGCATGAAAATGTAGAAAAGGAGTTGGGTTCATAACTATTATACATATAATGAAGCTGTTGGTGATTTGCTGTTCCTAGCTGTTATACTTTGACAGCAGGAATTCATTCAAGTATTAAAAGAAGACATACCTCTGTATTGTGCCATTAAGTTTCTCCACAAGGCCATTGGTCTGTGGATGGTAAGGGGAACAAAGGCTTCTTTTGATGCCCAGCCTCTGACACAACCCATAGTTAACCTTTACAATTATTAGTTGGACAAACATGAAAGTAGTAAGCACAGCACTAGGCCTTATTACACATTGGGGATACAAAGCATCATTACTATACCTTGTTACAAAACTCTGAGCCCTGGTCTGTGAGCAGTCTATTTGGTACACCAAATTTGTAAAAGAAATCAAGAATACAATTTGTCACCTCAACTGCTGTTTTGCTCTTGAGTGGGTAGGCCTCTGCCCATTTGGTGAAATAATCAACAATGACACATATGTACTGATTACCACCATTTGTTAGTGTAAGTTTACCCACCAGTTGAAGAGGCTCTGTAACCTGAGAACAAAAAGACAACATGAGAATGATATCATTGATGTGTTTGAAAACATGTATTCCAACATTTCCTTTACCTCTATTGGATTGGACTGTCTTTTCTTTAAAATTTGCCCTCTTTGACTGGCACTGTGGACACTGAGCAACCTAAAATACACAGATAGTTATAGTATGACAATAATGGAAAACATTTTTTTAGTGTTACATCCACAGACAGGCCTTTATAATTGCTGAATGAATTCCACCTCAACATTTAGAGGATAACAACTCACCCACTTGCGAATGTCTTCCTCCATTCCAGACCAATAGTAGCGGCTGATTATTGCACTGTGGGTATTCTCCACTCCACAATGTCCACCAAACTGGCTGCAGTGAAACTCAACAAAAATTGAATTGGCCTCTTCTGCAAATGGTAAATGGGCGGTCTGCAGTCTGTACAACTTTGGCCAGGTGCTGTGACTTATTTTAATTTCGCCTGCAGATGTAGTACATGTATCCATCTGGTGTTTTAATGTCACAATACTATCTTTACTGGGAGCAGTACAGTACAATAGCAGATTATCATTATTTTCTGCAGTCCATAAGGCATGCTTCTTTACCCTTAATCCTGAAGGTTTCAGCTCTTCTCGTATTTAATCACATACCGTTCTTTGCTGGTTAATCCAGTAGGATACTGGTTGTGAAGTAAGAGATCCAGCACCTCTTTAACAGTTTTAGGATCCATTTGTGTGGCCCTACCACCTTCCTCACCTACCTCGACCTGTCTCACCTACCTTTCTCACCTACCCCCACCTGTCTCACCTTACCACACAAACAAGCAAATAAAAGAAAATACACAGATGGAAACAGACAACAAATTTACAATACCAGCCTCTCAAAGAAACACACCTCAATTGCTCACCCACTATCACTCAAAAGACAACCAGCTGTTACAAAAACCACTCGGTCACAAACTATTTCTATCGCTCGTACTACAGTATTTCACTCACTATTCTCTATCTATTTGTAATCAAACCTATTCAAAAACCCACAAATGTGTGAAATGCCATTCAAACCTTTATAATCTACTCATCTCTCCAGATTTTAGTTGCTACACCTTTGCATCTGACTTAATGTGCAAATACAATTAGGTTACATCCATGCCAACTTTGAATGAAAGTGTGTGCAGAACAACCTTAAGAAATGATATAGTAATACAGTACTGTCCAACGAAGATTTTATTTCATTGTTTGTTTCTTTGCATTTTTGTCTTTAATTAGTTCAAATTCAAAGTTGACACACAATATTATCACATGAACCAAACCATTCAGAATCAAAGCAGAGAAATTGATCATGGAACAGTTGAAGAGAGCCAGAAGAGAGAGAAGAGATGACATGCAGCAAATTGTTGAAGTCTTTGCTTTTCCAGTAGTCACTAATACCTTGAGCTTGCATTGCATATTGAAGTCTAATTTGTTCACGTGTGTGTTAACATGTGGAAACGTAGTTTTAGTTATTAACAACACACTTTTGTGTTGCCTGTTAATCTGATTTAGGTGTAACTGACAAAATAATAATATGAAGCATATGGAACACGACCGATGGTTGATGCAGGTCTTGTATCACAAATTAATCTGCGCATTTAATGCACTCTGCCAAAGCGAACAGCGGTCTCCACTAAGCTTTGGAGTTGCAGCATCAACAAACACATCAGGCTGTTTCCGTATAGGCTGTTGTATGTAGTACAAACACATTAAACACGATCATGATACAAATCGTTTTATTGACATTTGTGGTGTTTCGAACAGGCATCGACACAGTCAGCTACACGATCATTCTGGGCCATAGATCCACATGCCACGCCTACGTCGCATCTGGAAATATAACCAGTTAACACCACTTAAACCGTAACACCGGCAGCATTAATTTATATAATAAAGTTTATTACAATATTCTCTAAAACATTTTGTACTTTTGTTTAAGAAACGTGTCAGATTAAATTGTTACTGCTAAGGTACTGTATATGTTATGTTCTTGAACGTATCATCTAATTCTACCTTGTAGTTGCACAAATACTCCACATTGTTACCTTGTGACTCCAGTGTAGATAAATACTTATTTGGCCCTCAGACAGCAAACACACAGCCAAGAGCTGTAAATGGGTAGTTATGAGTCAATAGGCTACAAGACTTATTTAGAATCACACGCACGTCAGGGTAACCAATAAATAACTATACGGTTGTGTTCGCAGTCGCAGTGCGCATTTCTTCGTCGGTATTTGTGTAATGATGGTCGCATGGTATTGGGTGCCACCTGTTGGCACATACAATTTAATAACTTATGCTGAGAATAACAACATTCAAACATTGAACATCGTTGCAGTTTTCTCAAAGCTTTGTGTTGGAGAGTGAATGAATGATGATAAGCGACACACAGCACACCCAAGTGCAGTCGTACATTGACATACACAGTCCACACGTTCCGTTAAACTGTACAGTATCTGCACAATTATAATGTAATATTCTAAATGACACATAACGGATGAACAATGACAAAACATCCCACGTTTTTATTCGATGAAATGCAAATGCGAGAAATTAAATATGGTTTAATTTATTCAAATGTAGCTGACTTGATCTTGTCCAGTTAAATGCTTTGCACATTTTCATATCATTTATAAATCATTTGAAAACAAAAATGGGTCATTTAGATCAACAAACCTTATTTTGTCATATGGCCACTAGATGTCAGCATTGTCTAGAAGTAGTAGTCTACTACTGTCTACCTGGGCTACCTGAAGAAACTTTCCATCTAATCGAATAACATTTATTTTTATTTTGTAGTGGTCTTTCTGTCGACCTATTGGTACGTTACTATTGGCCATTAACTGACGTAGTTAATAATGTAGCAAGCCCATAGCCACTCAATGAATATCAATAAAAAAAAAACATAACCAATGCTCTAAGCTGTTAAAAAAAAGAAGACATTTTGACATTTTGGGAAATGCAATAGCCTAGATTTTCCTGGACAGACAATAAAATAACAACGGAAAACCATGTCAGGCGTAAATCTGACATATTATATTTAGGTTAAATCGATATGTTATCTTTTTCAAAGCTGTTTTTCGGTATAAAAACAACCATGTTCCTACTTGAGTGTGCTCATCAAAATGTAAGTGATAGTGAAAGGTCACAAACTCCAGTTAGGTTTTATGAATGAAATAATACACTTTTAGGCTAAACACCACTATGATCTAATCTAAAATAAAGACATGAAAACTAACAACTTTAATATCCTTTTTACTAAAGAAAATCTTCAAAATAAAGATATTGAAACCAAACAGGATGCCATATTTTGTTGGAGCTTTACAGCATGGCAGGACAACACCTTTCATCTGGTTTATCCTGTCAGAGCAAGAAAATCCCCATGCAGACAACTTAGAAACAGACCAAATTAAATGCAACGACACCAATGGCTTTTGTTGCTGGAAGGTAAAATGAAGGATGACACAATTATAATGCAGTATTAGTAGGCTATCCTATTGCAACCCAGCGGCCTACATTACCAACATTGATAAGGACACTACAGTCAATGAGATTGGAGCCTTACTTTTCTGCTACAGTGTCACAGCTTTCTCTGCCTTAGAACTGGCCGAGAAATCCACAGTGTTTCATTTCGATATACAGTACAAACTGGCTTCATTAGCATGGTTTCAATGCCTAACTGGGAATAGCAGACACTTCATATAACTTAAAGAGAGAAATGGCATTTTCATTTCATTTTTAACGTACAATATTATAAGCGCACACATATTCGCACGCCCACAGGTCTATAACATCTACCCAGGTAATAGTACATGACCATCTAAAACAAAGAGACAGACTTTTTTTTTTAAATTCCTTAGTACAAAAAATAGATAAAAAAAATGAAAAATTATAGTTTTATTTTGACTGCAGAAACTTAAGTTATACATCTCTTCTTGGAGCAGCGGTCTGGTTCTATATCTGCACAGTGAGGGTGGTGGGGTAAGGATTGTGTGTGGAGCTATTTCACATTCATTGAATAAACAGATTAGTATACTGAAGGTCACAGGTATCAATAGCTGGGCAGTTGGCTCTCATGTCGAGCATAAATGTTTGTGGGTATTACATTTTTATCACCGTCTTCTATTTGACTCTCCTCTTAAGTGGCATCATCCTTCATTATTGCAATTAATCGTATTATTTAAAGATGTCCTACAAAAAACAAGTTTGTCTGTCCACTACAGTATCTGCTATGTACATCTGTTTAAAAAGCAAGCATGGTATACACCTCTATACAGCAATATCTTTTCTTTCTTCTCTTTAAATGGAATATACATATTTACTGATCTTCACAGTTTATTACGTCTTGTCATATATTTATTATGAATAGATTTTAATTTTGTTATATTATTACAAATATTTTCACCATCTCTGTTATGGCATCCGGGCATAGTGAGATTGTTGTCTAAACGTCTCTGTTGAATACTACTTGAGTGGTAGCAAATACTGCTTGGTTGGAAAACAATCTTGGTTGTGATTCAGTTGGTGAAGTCACAGTATTCCAAAAATGCACAGTTTAGGTTTCAAGTGTACAGTTTTCTGGTCTTCCCTTATCATAGAGCATGATATTATAAACCTTCCCTCAGCAGAGGAGGCCAGGAGAGGTAAAGTTGGCACTAATTCTCCAATTGGTATTTCCACTGTGTTCCGATTAAACGATGCATTGATTGAAGCATACGCCGTCCCCCCACCCCCACCTAGTGGCCAAACAGTGTGAAACCAATATTGTTCTGGTTCCATCTTCCTTGGATGTATCAGAGTGGCCACTAAGCTACTCTCCGCTCGAGGAGGTCCAGTCAGGTGTGTTGATCCTGTCTTTATGTTTTTTTTTTTTTTTTTTGTGGCGCAGAAGCGTGGCGGTGTGATCATTTCATTCTAAGGCACGTTGGAGGTATTTGGTTTTCACGGCAGCTCGGAGGAGACGAGGGCGAGGCCAGAGCTCTGGCGGGGAAGGGGCGGGCCTCCGTGGACGGCCTTGGGGCAGTCCGGCGTCAGCACGCGGCCGTTCTCGCCGACACTGCCCGTGATGGATAAGCGGGCCTTGTTCCTCATGGCTTCTGTAAAGGTGAGCTGCGATGGGTTTAGGAATGGGGGTGGGAGGGGGGAAAGGAGACAGGCAGATGAAAAACACAAAGATGTAAATGTTCTATGTAATTTCACACTGTAGAGGGGAACACCTCCTGAATCCCAAACTAAGGAGTAAGTGAAGGAGCAGCAGTTAGTGCAGTCACACTGCAAAAAAACTCAAATATATTCAATTGTAGGCAGACTAAGCCTAAAGGCACACAGGAACCCGACTTCCCCTACAATTAAATAAAAAATGATGCGACTGTTTACTAAAGTGTCTACACAGACTCATGATAATTGTGCTATTCAGTGTAATTCTACACTATATGCTATCCCTTCCCAAACCCTTAGAGTAGCCACGTTTGTGAACATTGTAGCAGGCCCCTCTCCTCTATGAAGTGACTAACAGAAGCAGGGCTCATAGACCAGCTATTGAAACTGGGCTTCAATAGGATCCGATGACAAGATTCATGTACACTTTGTGTAATAGGCCAAAAGGTAAACATTAATTGGACAACATGCTTTTAAATTGTTATGTTCGAGACCTATACTCAGACCGTTATATATGAGAAGACACTAAATAACACTGCAAAACATTTAAACTGTTGCCTACCCCTGTTGTTAGTTTCATGAGGTGCTGCAATACCTTTTAATAAGATACCTTAAAGGATAACTTTCCTTTGCTTTTCCAACCATGTCGAACATTAATCATTAACGTTATGTTCATCTTAAATATAATCATTATTGTGAAATAAGTAAAATTCTATTCAAGTTGAATACATATTCTAACTTGTTTTTCTATTCTTACAGTGTATACCATTGAATAGCAGCATATTTTCAGCAAGAATGCAAGTGAAACCATTAGTGATATCATCAAGTCATAACAGGGTGGATGACAGTTGCAGGCAGTTGGACACAGCGCTGACAAAGCAACAGTCAAGCTAATGAAGAGAGCGAGTTGAGGTATCGACGGGGGGCCAGACAGATAGACAGACACGGTCGGGAGCCGCAGGGAAATATCTACAGTAAATGTAACACATCAATAAGCTGGGCCCATCTCAAGAGATCTCTAAAGTGCATTAACTTCAGTCTTAAAGCCTACAGCCTACTGTATATGGAGTTAATAAATGGTCCTATTATACGTGGCCTTGTGTGTGCTGTGCAACTACTGTATTCTTTGTTGTTGTTATAGTGGTTTGTCTACTGTGCTGGACTAGGAAGGAATTTTTTCTTTTTTTTACCTCAGCTAGAGTATTTGCACACGTCCAGATGTTTGTGCTGTTAGGACAAATGTCCTCACAAGGCCGACAAGACTTATAAAATCCCTCTTTAAAAATCGTTTTGTCCACCTGAAGCTTTACACAGTGCTGTATAAATAAGGGAGGGATGTTATCCAATGGGATGTCCTCACAAATGTACTGTAGATATACAAACGAGTGCACAAACAATGATATATTGACCCCCATATATCAGGATTACCTGACGCCATATCAAATAATTTGCCATATGTATCCAAGATCCAGGACGGTCTGTTCACACAGAATAGTGAAAATACATTTAAATATATCCAAGAATAGAAATCTGCTATTTTGGGCTCACAATTAATTAGCTTGTGCTAAACACTAGCATACAGGTGTGAAGAGAAATGGAGTTATCACTGCCACTTGTTAAAAGTGTATTTGTGAAACAGTATTTGTATTAGTCCCCTGGTCTAAAAAAAAACATTGATTTCAATAAAGGGACATTAAATATTTTATACAAGCATTTAGTATTCCCGTGATATAGCCCACTTAATTATTTAAAACATCACTCAACTGCCTGTCAACTATACTTTGACTGCGCTAACGCTGTGCAACCTAGCACCACATCGCTACAAGTGCACAGACAGCTACACAACAACGCTCGCTAGCTTGATTAATGAGGGCCAATGTCTGCAAACAGCCACACAGAGGCGACGCCACGTTCAGACATGACTCGCTGCTTCTCGTCAGCTGCGTACACCAGCAGGATGTCACATGACCACAAACGTGCCAATAGAGAGACAAAGCAACACGCCACAGTGAGCACATGTAGTCGATGGGTGCCACTTACAGTTTTGGGGCGCGAGGAGTTAGAGGGGCAGAGGGGTGGGTGGGGGTAGAGGGGTAGCTAGACTCACTAGGAAAACCACGACTAACTACGGCTTATATATATCGGCTCCCACCCTGCTTTCATTGAGCACCCCACTAAACTGGGCTGAATTATGGCAAATCCGTTGGGGACTGTGTCTCTCACTGGGGCCAGGTAGGGGCTGGATATGAAACTGGATATGGGCCTGGGTAGGGGCCTAGGTAGGGGTCAGCGTGGGGCCTAGGTAGGGGCCTGGGTGTAGGAGCCCGGCTCGGGGCCCGGCTCGGGGCTAGCTCGGGGCGGGTGGGGGTCACAGTAGGGGTGTCGGGTCTCGGTCTCCACCTTCATTCTCTTGGCCTCGTTGCGGGACTTGTAGCAGAACTCGATGAGCGCCACCAGCATGGCCAGGCCCAGGCCCCCCACCAGGATGTAGAAGACCCCCGCCACGTTACTCAGGCTGAGGGCCTGGGACGACTTGTCCTGGGGGGTGTGAGCACACGGCAAGTCAGACACAGAGATGGGCAGCAGACGCACACTACAGTAAACACACACAGTACACACTACAATGCACACACACACAGTACACACACACTACAATACACACACAGTACACACTACAATACACACTACAATGCACACAGTACACACACACACACACACATAGAATACACGCACACACAGTACACACACACATAGAGTACACACACAGAGTACACATACACACACAAAGAGTACACACACACACATAGAGTACACATACAGAGTACACACACACACATAGTACACACACACACAGAGTACACATACACATAGAGTACACACACACAGAGTACACACACACACAGAGTACACACACAGGAGACATTAACAAACACCATCAACACTAATGAGGCTTTTTACTGGGTCGCTAATGTAACACTGTTCTGAAACTACTGTTGTACAGCTGCGTGTAACCATGCCAACAAAACTGGTGACTGCTCGCTGGTCAATAAGGGGACCAGTGTAAGTGACTTATGCAGATGTTATTCATATTCTCATATACTGCTTAGAGTAATCACAGTCCATACAGCGGCGGTTCTCTTATGCTTATGTGTGTGTGTGTGTGTGTGTGTGAGGGGGGGGGTGGAAGGGGGGGGGGGGGCAGGCAGGAGGACGGTGTATTGAGTGTCACATTAATACGCGGTGACGCCATCAATATGCAAATGAGCGCATTACATCATCTGGCGGCTTCTAGCGACAGCTACTTTCATTGGAGACAAGTTAACAACACTGCAGGGGACAAATAACCCACGCAACTCCAAGTTAACAACACTGCAGGGGACAAATAACCCAC
>JAODUH010000006.1:3422324-3439624 GCA_027564835.1 Typhlichthys subterraneus
AACTCCAAGTTAACAACACTGCAGGGGACAAATAATCCACGCAGCTCCAAGTTAACAACACTGCAGGGGACAAATAATCCACGCAGCTCCAAGTTAACAACACTGCAGGGGACAAATAACCCACGAAACTCCAAGTTAACAACACTGCAGGGGACAAATAACCCACGAAACTCCAAGTTAACAACACTGCAGGGCACAAATAACCCACGAAACTCCAATCGGCAAACATGCTGCCTTCTGTGTCTGTAGCAAGAGAGCACCGCTGAGGGCACGCTTGAGCCCCTCTGTACGGTTTAGCAGTTACACACAAACACTCAGAAACAGTTCTTCCCTTAATATTAGGATGATGATGATTATAAATGTTTTACTTCGTTTTTCTCAATTGCTTAGACACAATTCTTGGAACAATTCACTATTTCTCAAATCTTCTCGCACAATTTTTAACAACTTGCACACAACGGTCCAAACCTACAACCTCTGGGTCTGATTTTAACTTTGCCCTTTGACAACATGCACAAACTGGGAATAACACAGACTACATGACTGTTTGTTACACACTGAAATAATTAATTCAAAACACTGCTATCAAAATGTTTAGAATTGAGAAAAAACTAACAAAAGGAAATTTGGTAAAATGACAGCTTACAGTACTAAGGCGTAACTAATTCTTATGTCTGGGGAGCTAAAGCCCCTAAAATAGATCTGGTGACATCCCTGACCATAAGATTTTTTTTTTTTTTTTTTACCAAAACAGCATATATTATATAACCTTACAGTAGCTACCAATGTTTACTTTATTACAGTACCGTTATCAATTTCTCTCGGAAGGTTTTTTTCTCAATTCTAAGCATTTTGGTAGCAGTGTTTTGAATGTATCCCTTCAGTGTGTAACAAACAGTCATGTAGTCTGTGATATTGCCAGCTTGTGTGTCTTGAGGTCAAAGTTAAAACCCAGAGGTCATACAGATGTTACCACCTCAAAACGTGTTTTTGTCACCCCATCATGACGCAGCATGTTGCCCATCTTCTTGTGCTTTTGGTTGCAGTTTCGACAAATAACCGGCTGATGGCGTTTATCAGTCCAAGCAGTAGGATGCTGCTTTGCATTTCTAGCGTAATGTGAACACAGGTTTGTAATGTGGTGTGTAATGTTTGTGAATGTAGGTTTGTACCGTTGTGTGTGAGTTGTTAAAACACTGCGTAAAGATTTCAGAAATAGCGAGTTGTTCCATGAAATGTTTCTGAGCAAATTGTAATATTAACTTGACGCAATACTGTAAGGCTTTTTTGGTACATGTCTACTTGCGTTCTGCTCTATAGACAACATGCAGCGTATACACAGTCGGTCTATCTTGAGTGTGACTTGTAGAGTGACATAACAACTGACATCCCATGTAGTGTTACTACAGCTACAACACTAGCTTAACCGCTAAAGAAATGCTGCAAGCATCGCGCCATGCCTTGCTGCTTCAGTGTCGTATTGACGTTCACACGGACGACAGACGAGGGAGACAAAGGAACAGCCTGCTGTTTATTTTCAATGGGAGTTGTCTGGTGTAACCAGACCATATTCAATGGGCAGAGATTTCGTTTGAACATTGGGGGGGACATATAAAGCGGGGGTCTGGGGGTCCTCCCCCATAACATTTTGAGAATCAAACACTTTCTGTATTGTGGAACAATTTGTGCCTTTTCTGCATTAAAACATTAAATAGAAGAACCCTGGCACAATCGCACTAAGGGTTATCAAACTATGTATTTCTCTGGTAGGCATAGGCCTATTTCATATATTTCAATGTAGGCCTGACCTAACCTATACTCTTCTGTCATCTTTTCTTTGGGGGAAGTAAATATGCATGTAACATATTCATGTCAATGATCAATTAATTAATTTTAATTATTGTATTAACCCCTGGACTTCAATAGCTCATATGTTCATGTTCAAAACCTACTGCATATTCAAATCATCTGTGTTTTAGGATGATTTAAGCTTACCGGGTAGCCCCTAGAGCGTCTTTCATGTTTTTATTGGGTGGGACAAAAACACTTGTTTGAAACATTAAGGGGGAGACATCCCCTGCATTCCCTCTGGAATCTACCTCTGTCATATTCACTTTGTGAATAGGTCTGGCCACGCTCCATTGGGAAGTGTTCGCAGTCGTTTCCTCCTACTTGGCGAAAATCTCTGGTTAATATTGAAACTATTGGACAGCGCTGAACCAGTCGGCGTTTGCTCACCTCATCTACCTCTACCACCATTTCAAAACAAGCTTGATTTCATAGTCATCTCACTAACCCCACCCTGATTGGTCCGCCAGCAGGGTGGCTGTAAAAACGCCAATACGAACAAGGTTTCGAGACTTTCCATTCCTGGCTTATGTTACTTATTGGTTGGATCATTTGTTTTATCAACGTGTTAAGCTGCCTTCACTCCCATTGGCCACCTTGTCGCATCACGTAGTATTTGCGTAAAATAGACCCTCCAGCCGCTGATCCTCTGCATGGAAAGGAGCCAGTTGGGGTGGTACGGGCATCTGGTACGGATGCCCCCTGGGCGCCTCCCTAGGGAGGTGTTCCAGGCACGTCCAGCTGGGAGGAGGCCTCAGGGAAGACCCAGGACTAGGTGGGGAGATTGGGATCCCCCAGTCAGAGCTGGTTAATGTGGCTCGGGAAAGGGAAGTTTGGGGTCCCCTGCTGGAGCTGCTGCCCTTGCAAGTCGCGACCCAACTCCAGATAAGCGGATATGGATGGATGGGGACTCTTGTCTATTTTCGCCCCGCCTAGCTGGCTTTGCAACAGCTACTTGTCTCGTGTCGCTGTGAATCACCAACTCTCATTGAAGATGAATGGAATCCGGTCGCTTTGTCTCCCACGCGTCGCGTGTCCTCTAAGGCCTCCAGTCCCTACCTGTGTTATCTTCCCGCGCTCTGACAACATTACTTGTGTGTGTGTTGTGTGTGTTTTGTGTTGTGTTGTGAGTCAGCCTGCTGTATTATCAGAACAATGTACTGACAGCGTTAAAGGTGTGCATTGAGACAATGATGTGGTGGTGGAAGGGGAAGGGAAGGGGGAGGTGTTTTGGGAGCTCCCGGGCTGGTGGAGACTGACCTTACTTCCCGAGTCCTTGGGTCCACACTCCCCTTTATCGTACCACCATTTGTTTTTCAGTTTGTCTAAGACTCCTGCTTCACTCAGTTTCAATACGGCAAGGTTTACAGGCGTTCTTCAAATCACGATGGGGGGTGGGGAGGGAGGGGGCAGGGGGATTGGAGGTGGGGTGGGGTGGGTGGGAAATAACATAAATAACATCATAGGACATGTTATTTTATGTTATTCATCTCATCTCAAGAAACCTTAACAAAGAGCAGCTGAGCACTCTTGATGAAAAGCGACGGAGCCAAAATGGTGGGGCCCCCCCAAGCATACAGTACGTGTCTCTCGGCCCCGGCGACCACCGCCTCTACCTGTACATGTGAGGGCGGGGGTCTGTGTAGAGGGGGCGGGGCTAACAGTCACATACACAAGGGGTCTCTGGCTCTGTCGCCTTTCCTTTGGAACCGGCGCATGCTGCCGGGGCCTTTCTCTGATCAAGCAAGCTGAGACACCCGTACTGCTAACGCCAAGCTAGTTGCACCCTTAAGACCATAATGTGTCACTACAGGACATGTAAGACGTCTCACGTAGCGCTAACGTCCGTTGCGTTAGCATGATGGTCCTGGCCGTGACTCAAAAACGCATTTGTGTCTTCGCTTGGTCACAGCGCTCGCTTTTAGGTTTGGCCGTCCCGGCAGATGCCCCCGTTGCCAAGGAGACATTTGTTCACCCTGCGTCAAGGTCACACGGGGCATAGCGACATAGCGGCTAACCTTCTCGCCACCTCCTCCGCTGCCACACTCGCCTTTGTCGTACCACCACTTGTTTTTCAATTTGTCCAACAGGCCTTGCTCATTGAGTTTTAACACAGCCAGGTTAACTGCGCTTCTTGGAAACGATAAAGCATATTAGGGTGACAGGGGTGAGTATGCTGTCCAATTGGGGGTGGGGTGGGGTGGGGTGGGGTGGGGGGTGGGTACAAGAGGGACAAAGCTGTTAATGCTGTTCACGGCTACACCTGAGCAGCGATCCCCAGGTAACGCAAACACACACCGTGGGCACGCAAATCTCTCCATCCTGACTGGGAGACATTATAGGAGAGACCACTTTCTAGTCTATATGGGAGAAGACTGAATAAAAGCATATGCGACGGTTGGAGGAAAAGAGACAATCGGCTGCTTTATAATGGCTAAACCTATGTAGCCAATCGTGTGATTGCACTGGTGAGTTGAACAAACAGTTCTACAAAGGTAAACGACTTTTTACACATTATTTTGGGACAAAGTCAAGTCAGAGATTTTACTCGTGTTTGTATACATGCAGTTTTTAAGTCCCGTTAACCACTGAAAGTGCAGTTCTGGCTCTCTCTCATTCATTCTCTGGGCAGACAACGGCTGCTCGGCAGTGTTACCAAGAAGTCGACTACTGGTAAGGGTCGAGATATAAATATTAACACAGGCTAGAGTGAATCTCAAATTCTGAGCAATTGAAGAAACAAAATATCATTTACAGACTAAAATACTCTCATTGTGGATTAAAATGGGATGGGTCCTTTTGAAAAAGCGAAGGAAAAAAATGAAATACAGGACGGAGAGATGCGTCAGTGTGTGTTTTGAGTCTTTCAATTTACATTCATGTAAAATAAACAAGACGATAATTAATTGGTCAGAAATGTCACCGCTGACCCACATAAAGCTAGTATCTCAACAGGCTTTCAGCATTTCAACATAGACATCATTTAAAATATAGTTTTACGGTTTACAAAGCCATGTGAAATAACAGCTATAACAGCCTGTTCTGTCATTGGCGCATTTTCCCCGTGGTCACAGGAAAAGTAACTGGCAGAAAATGATAACCCCAGAAAAACAAATTGAGATTCCGAGGACTACTGTGATCTGTCAGGGACTCTTCGAAGTCAAAGTGATGGAAAACTGGCGCCAGTAATTTCGAGGGACAAATAAACACACTTTGCTCCATTCTACTATGTATACTTGTTGTGCAGTGAAAGGAACTCACAGAAACCCCCAACGCAGGATAGTCTAGTGGTCTAGGTGTTAAGAGTCCCATAGATGGGCTACCTATAAGCATCTTTGAGCCAGATACCTAATGATGTACTCATTATGAATCTTTTTGGATAAAAACATTCGCTATATGACTAAGACATTTTAAAATGGCTACCATTCACTTACCGGCGATGAGCAGTTGGGTGCATTCTGTCAAATCAATATGATTATATAAACACTATGTTTTTCTCCACACTCTCATTATGTTTGAGGAATAATACCAACAATATCAATTTGTGTATACAGTGGAACTGTTGTCGTTATAATTATACATACCCACCACACTCACATTTTTTTTCTTTAAAATATGTGAAGTGTGCAATACCAGCACTGAGGAAAAACAAAACGTGAGTGTAATTATTTACCTGTCCATGTTTTTTGCTGTAGTAAACAGACTGTAATAAAGCAAACGTATGCTGTTTTGCTGCCGTTACATTTGCCTATTGCTTCCAGTTGAACGCTTGCGGAACATCTTTGATCAATGGAGGTATGGAATGGAAGCACAACGCCCCACTGTAATGAGACTGTGTGTTCCGGCAGGTCTATAAATTCTCTCAGTCAATAATATAAAACTCTCAGTCAATGCTACCTTTGACAGTTAGGGCTCATAATTTTGTAATTTACTAAATATATAAAGTTCCTACAATGTGTTAGTTCTTAATTGCAGCACAATGTGATACATTCCGTTCAAAGTATACTGTAATTGCTAAAGCTTGTTTGCCTATCCTGTGGTCTTTTCCCCTTTGTCCCATGGGGTTTGGAAGTATTTCCTTGCCCGGGGGGAGCAGCAGGATAAGAGGTGTTGTTTGTTTCCATGTGAAATATGGGCTGTACAGCCCTTTGATACTGTAACGTGATTATTAAGGGCTATATAAATACACTTGACTTGACCTGTAAATACAGTATGAGAATAAGACGATTACAGTTTGACAGACTCACACCAAGCTGGGCATTCACATGGCTTCAAAATCGTAATTTCTTGGGTCGCATAGACGTGACAGAGAACCAGCCAATATAAAGAAAAAACAGTAATAGGCAGCTATCATGCATTTAAATGTGGTGTATACCAACTGTACATATCTTCTAACATTTTGCCAAAATGCGTCCAGAGCATGCCAATCAAACATATCAACCAAATAGAAAATAAGAAGCACAAACAAATATTTATGTTGCGAAAAGCTGTAAGATAAAACCCTATTTAACATCTTAACAAACCCCTACATACATTGCACAGACATTAAAAAGCCATGACTTCAACCTGAGACCAGACCTTTCAACCGCCTCCCCCATCCACCAAACAGAACCCCCTTTCCCTGCAAAAGACCCCCTGCCCACCAAAAGAACCTCTAATTTTACCAAAATAACTAATACTCACCAAAAGACCCCTACTAGCCAAAAAATAACCCCTACCTACCAAACGAACCCCCTACATCACCACAATAGGCCCCTGCTTTACCAAAAGAACCCCATACCAAACACACCACGAAAGGAACCCCTCTCTTTACCAAATAACCCCCTACCCCACCAAGGGCCCCCTACCCCACCAAAAGAAATCCCTGTTTTACTAAAAGAACCTCTACCCACTAAAATAACCCTGCTACTCAACAAAATTAACACTACCTACCAAAAGAACCCCCTGCTTTACCAAAATAACCACCTACCCACCAAAATATCGCTGCTAACCAACAAAACAGCCCATACCAACCTGAATAATCCCCTACCCATACCCGCTACACAAAAAAGACACCCTACCTACAAAAATTACCTCATACCCTACCAAAAGAGCCCCATACCCACCAAAAGAGCCACCCACCCCACCAACAGAACCCCCTGCTTTACCAAAAGAACCCCATTCCCACCAAAAGACCCCCTATCAACATCGCAAGTGAGAGAGCGAGAGATGAAAATATATATATAGAGAGAAAAGGCGGCACATCAGGGAAGGTGGAATATCATAACAACACGTGGCACATATTGTTACACTATTCCACCCACCTTAACTGTGAACCCTTGGGTGTGGCTACGCCGTAGCCCTTGGAGTCCAGGTTGCCCCCGACCTTCATGGTGTCACACGGCTTGCGCTGCTCCGTGTACTCGTTCATGGTTGACTCCAGCAGGAAGGCATACTTGCCCTTCGACTTGCGGACCCTGGCCACACCTTCACCCGTTGTCTTGGTAAAGACGGTGGGCTCCGCCGATTTCATGTAGCCCCACATCTTCTCATAGACGGCGATCTTTGACCTCTGAAGACCGGGAGGTTGGGGGGGTAGGGGGTTACAGGGGTGTCACGGGAAATGGGGGCGTGGGAGAGAGTGCAGGCGCAGAGAACACATAGAACATCAGCCTCAAGTGAGAGTCATTCGTCACTGTATTCAGTGACGCTATCCATATTTCTACCATACAGTAGAGACGTGAGTAATACAGCTTCAACAGGCCAGAACAAGGTCTTTGCCCCGGCTCACTATTTTTAAACACTGTATAAGAGGTAGAGAAGGGCGTGAGCCTCAAAGCTCTGTAAGTGGAGGAGTAGAGAGGATAGCAAGCTACAACAATGTGTTGTATAGTGTTGTACAGTATTTCTGCAGCTGTTTTAGACTAAATGTACATTGTTTCCGGCCATTCATACCCAATCGTGTGGTTGCATTGACGTAAGCTACCCGCCTATACTGTCTTCTTAAAAAACTGCCAAGGGCATTTCAAAGATGGCTGCGAGTGGCGAGACATGCTTATTAGGACTTCGATTACAGTGCTCCATCTTGTTATTATTCAGGTATCTTTGCCCTTACCCTGAAGAACTCCTTGGTGGAGCCAGAGTCCAGCGTGCCGTAAGCAATGTCCGTCTGCTTTGCCAGGTCCTCGGCACTCTCTATGGGGGACACCATCCTCTCTACGGTGAGGAAAGCAGCCAGGTTGGCCGTGTAGGACGAGATGATGATGAGGGTGAAGAACCACCACACCCCGCCGACGATACGACCTGAAAGTGACCTGGGAGAGGGGAGGGGTGGGGTGGAGAAAGGGGTGGGAGGGAAGCAAGGCATGTGGATGCGGAGGAAAAAGTGGGAATGGGAAGGATGAGGGAAAACGAGGTTCCCACAGAAAGGGCGTTTGGGTTCGGAGAGAGCGGCGGAATCGAGACAGAAAAGAGTGGAGTTCCACGACAAGGAAAAGGAAGGGGTTGGTGGGGTCGAGACAGAACAGAGGCGACAGTCAGTCTGTGATGTATCACCACCTGTGGCCAAGCTGCACACCACCGCAGAAAACGTAACGTCACGACAACCATGGACAGATGGGACCAAATATATACAATAAGTTCATCTTTGCACCACAAGGTGGAGCCCTAACAACATCCATCCCCTCTGAACAGCAGTTCGCAATCATTATCTTCAGGGATTGCCGTGCGACAAGCCAAATATGCTTGTCCCTCTCTGCTATAAAAACAAACAAAAGTAAATCTCTCTCTCTCTCTCTCTCCCCATATGTGTTAGCTGGATGTAAAGGACTGCGAGTCCTTTGGAGCAGCATATCATGGCGACACTGCTCTATCCTGGTGCGGTGGCTGAGGGGATACAGGCCGGGAGTAGGGGGAGGTTGTGAGGAGAATCCTAAGCAATAAATGCTGCACTGAGGAGCGCAAACATGATCTCCCGTCGGTGCAAATCAAACAGCAGAAGATACAAAACCTTCAGGCCCGCATGTCAGGCAGAGAGAGAGAGAGAGAGAGAGAGAGAGAGAGAGAGAGAGAGAGAGAATGGAGGATATGGGGGGGGATCTGCGACAGTCAAATGTCATGGGTCTCTCATATACAGTAGAAGGTATATTACAATATTGTATGTGTAGATTTATGGCTTATTATTTGAATCTTGAGGTCATGAAAAAACATTAGCTGACGACATTTAAGGCTGAATGCACACTGAATGCAATGTGAATAGAAAATGACACAATTATCAATTAATTATTACTGACAATTTTTATTCACACTAGATAGATTAGGATCCGGTGTGAAATAACTTTTGATATAGAAATAATCATGCATATTTTAGCATCACGTAGCATACAAGTGCTTTTATGGTTTATTTTTCTCTTTTGGGAATTAGATGAAACGAGAGAGAGCTGATGTGGAAGACATTCAATACTAATGTGTAAGTTACTGTAAATGAACTACACACGTGCATAAAAAGAGAGCGATAAGAAGAACAAAGGAAATGTGAATGCATGTGTATTTAAATGAGAGAGAGCAGAAGATGCAGAGATGAAGTGAATGACTGTAGACAATATTGACCTTGAGAAGGACCTTAATAAGGAAAGAGCTGGCTGGTGAGATATGCCTCTGGCTAGCCTGCAGCATTTAGCTCAGAATACCAGATACCTCTCCGTATGTACAGTATAGACCACCTACTTGCCTACTGCCCCCCCCCCCCCACACCCACCCCAATTCTGTTGAATCTCCACACCTCGCCAGAATGTAACCCAAATTATAATGTAAATTCAGAACTTGTGCGTGCTTGCCTGCGCTGCGTCTAAACCAGAGGTCTTCATCAGGGGAACCCTACCTACAGTATGTATTTTAAGGAAGTCACCTGACCTGCCAGATGGATTGTTATTCAGAAGCCGTGCATCGTTTGTAAAGGGCAGGCCTTTAAACACTGAAGCTCGCGAGATCAGGATGGTCTTGTGAGGCTACATAGGAAACCAAAGCATAAAAAATCCTATAGCAACAAACAGCATCTGCAAGATTTTTATTGTAGTCTAAATTTTTACATATTTTCTCTAAAATATATACGACTCAGTACGACCTTTTTTCTCTCACAGTTACAATTGATAACATTATCATACATGTACAACGTAATTATAGCTATTTTGTAAAAAAAAAAAAAAAAAAAATTTAACCTACAATGACCCTAAACGGCTTTTCACATGGGAAGCGGGACCCCCTAGAGTTCAATACATTTCCAAGGAGAAGTGGGCGGGCTAGGAGGCCGAGGAGGGCAGGTTGGAAGGCGGAATGGCGGGTGGGCGCAGTCCCGAGAAGTTTGGCGCTTGTGTGTATGAATCGAGTACACGCCCACCCGCCTCCGAGTTAAAATATATTTAAGTTTTGAGGTGGCGGTGCGGTGGGACACACATTCACCTTCTTGACTTGTAGGCATGTAAGCTAGCAAGCATCATAGAACCGAATCAACTGACAGGATTGTGATAGAATTATAAATTGTTTAAATCTCGTTTCACAAGCTCTTACCAGACAGAATATGTGCGAAATACGCTGACATGTTTGGACATAGCCTACAGTTAGTATTATTTTTAAAAACGATGTTGCACCATTTACATGCTATCATAGTCACCACATAGTTTGTCTTAATTAACTTATTTACTGTTAATTAATCTATATTTTGGTTAATCTACGTGGTTTACGGCTCTGTTCTCATGGTTACCTCAAAACGCGATGCATCGCTTCCGCGACTCTGGGCAGTAGATTTGCCTTCCACATGAGAGGCGGGTGGGAGGTTGAGCGGGATGCTGCTTCCCGTGTAAAAAGCCCTTAATACGCCGTCGTAAGCTTGTTTGAGCACAGTTCAGGACATGTACAATATGCTGCTTTGGATGCCCATTAAGATACTATTCCTTAGTTAAGACCCCTGCTAGTCGGTTCATTCCCACTGCTTCTTACAAGCAGGAACATCAATGGCCCTGACTATATAGAATCCAAGTGTTATACGTTAGTTGGGACAGTATATATTCTTATCTTAGGAGGACATGTTTTTTGTAAGCCACGATGGTGTTAAATCCAATAAAGCCCAAACAGATCTAAATGTCAATACGGATTCCATTTACAAAGATATAAACAATTGACTTGTGTCTCTGTAGAAACTCATGGGACAAACATCCTGCTTACCTAAGTGACATGTTCTAGCTTTTTTTTCAAGCTGATATTTAATTTTTCTGTATACATATTCCTGTGGGATTCAAATTAATTGTGCATAAAGTTTAACATTGTATAATTTGGTATTATTCATAACAGACAAAATGGGAAGTGACATCAATGCCACTTTCAATTACCTGTATGTGTAGCACAATGTCAACGATAGTTTCATTACAGAGAAATGTACCCCACAGCTCGTACATGTATAAAAGACATCAATGGACATTAAAGTAGGCCTTCATTGTAGGATAGATTTATAATATTGGAAATTATTTGTGCAAATTATTTTTTTGTTACAAATCGTGATACAACACGTATATATGTGTATTTATTCCAAATTAGTCCTTCTAACAAAGAAAAAAAAAGCATTAACTTCACATTATTACATGTGAACCATATCTGTATATTGAAGACACAATTCATACACAACACAGGCGACATTAGTAGCAGAGGAAGTAGACAACAGTGCTGGCTTGAGGTGTTTGAAATGAAGGCGGGATAATTGGATGCCCATTGAACTGCATTAGCAGACCCTGTGAGAGCCAAATGGCTGCAGCAGAGCTTCTCCACACTGGAGCTGTTAGTGGCATTGGGCTTCGCATGACTGCAGATGTTGTGGGAACTCCATTTTAATAAGAAAAACAATTCCTTTAAGAACACCTGCCACCGGTGCATACAAATGGCACTAATCTGTGGTGAGCTGAACAGATCACGCCGTACTTGCTCTACAGCGATTCGGGGTGGCTCAGGCAGAAGAAATCTGACCTGATGAGATGGGAGTGATTCAGGACAGATGGAACACCTGGAGCAGTCACAACCCATCGCATCTTCACCATCCTGCTGAAGGACACATGAACTTGATACCGCGATGGCAGCAAATCCCTGCTGAGATTTGTCATCAATTGAAAGAGTAACGTGTCACAGTCTCATTTATGCTCCCTTCTCCTCCTGTTACCATGGAGACATAGCCAACAGAGACCAGGATATTAATCACTGAATTAATTATTATGGTCTGCCTCGAGGGGGCGGATGGGGGCGATTAGCCCTTATTAAGTGAGAAATAGATAGAGAGCTGAAAGAGAGAGCGATCTCAGTAACAAACTTCACTCTGCATGTCTGTCTGTGTGGATGTCCACGGTGTTTTGCATCACGAGCTTCAACAGCGCGACTAAGCTAGCTCGTCAGAGCGGCAAGCGTCCCCAGCCGCGCGCACACACACACACACACACGTGCACACTTCCTTATCTGCCATGTGCGTGTGGATTTGCATGTGCCCTTGTCAAGGTAAAACACTAACACCTGAGTCAAAGGTCCTCCGATGCTCTGGGGGCTCTGTTGTGATACCTGGGGCGGGCAAACCCCATGGGATTATAATGACAGGTGGATAATACAGAGGGCAGCATACTGCCACACACATGCCACATCTCCCCACACACACACACACACGGCCAACGGGTTTAATTTATTGGCGACCCTGACACAGTAGCGCGGCACATAAACTCCTTATCTGCAGTACACACACGTCAATATGTGGGATGGGGTGGGAGAAGGAGGAGGGGTTATGGTCTGCACACATGTGGTACCCCTTTTAAATGAGTGCGCTTAATGGACATCACACACTGCAGCGCCCCCTGCAGTACCGGAGCTTGCCACAGGATGCTTACGTGAGGCCAGGCGCTACACTGTAACTCAGGGTCCTCCATCTTGTGTGTGTGTCTTTGTTCTCCTCTGGTGTGGAGGGGGCTGAAAAATACAGGCCAGTTTTGGTGGTCCTTTCATCTGTTAAACTCTTAACCAACTCTATTATACGGTATGCAGTGCATGAGCCTTAAGGGCTTAAAGCGGTTAAAAGAACAATTATCTTAAAGACTTGACTACAGGAGCCATCTTAAAATAGCAATCCATCTAACTTTAATCTTAGCATAGCCAGACTGCTAAAACACAAGAGCTTAATAGAGGACACTAAGGACTCATTAGTGACTGCACAAGTTAACAATCTATATGCTTAACAGTAACAAGCAGATGTCGGCAGAGGGGCTACTACTGATGTTTGATGATGTGAACGTATAAAGCCCCACACAGAGACAACACAGCACCATACAAGTCCCATTCCAACAACCGACAACCCCCGGAAGAGCCCGTGATGTCATGGTAACTGGGGTGTTTTGAAAGCGATAGGACCTGGGTCTTGTACAGTGGACAATTCAGGACAAATATGGAACGAGGTTGGACCACACAGCGCATGGACGGTGACGCCTCCCCTACCGTAAGCCAACATTTCGCAGACCAATGGGAGCAACGATGTCCGTAGTGCAGTACAGCATGGTATTTATACTGTAGCATGGCTCCTAATGGATTTGGAGCTGGCACGGCTTATAACACACAAGTACAAGTGTACACACTGAAGCTGAGACAATGGTTGGGCCTGCATCAATGAGAGGCATACCACAAAGTGTTGTAAAGTGCAATATGGTGATTATGCAAATGTATACAGTGCAAAGCCTAGACATAAACCCTGACTTAAAGGCTAGGACACATAAGATGATGTGTTGCACAATGAGAAACATACCACACTCTAAGACTAAGGAATTCTGTGTAAGATTTTCACCCCAATCTGGCCTATAATTGATGTTATGGCTGTATCTATTTATTTGTAGATATTTCTGTCCAATTCACTTCATATTTACTAGCTATATAATTGTAGCCGGGACAGGGAGGGGGTAATTTGTGTGCATTCGTGAGTTTTAATCTTACTTAGAATGCCTTTAAGATGTTAAAGGCCCTGGCCACCCACACAGTCTGTTTGTCTGAATATATTCTTCTCATTTTGGGCATGAGAGCTACAGTACACATTGCATAGGTTAAAACAACCAATCATAAAGAATTTGCCAATTGTCCTGCAAAAATAGGACATGGTAAAGTAATGGAGATGACTTGTAAATCAAGTTGGGTAGGATGTACGCCCATGCAGTTCTGAGGGGTCTAATTAGCTGCATTAACTTAAACCACTAATTTTTCCTCAAATCCCACTCCATTACATGCCCTTCTATAGAGTATTTATATTCAGACACTTATATATATATAAATATATATATATATATATTGTGTATATATATATGTTGTATATAAACATACAGTATGTATATTTCTTCGTTGATCCAGCTGAGATTGAAACTTTCAGAAAATGCATTTCATGCATCACAATGACTAGCTAGTCACCCTCTGAAATATAGTATAGTTAGTACTAAATGTTCCAATTTAGTGTTTAACAGGCATTTACTGATCACCACAGAGAAAGATTGAGGACATGTAATGTGGAAAAACTATTTCCATAACACGCTCATCAAACAGGGGTAAGCAGTAACAGTATGTCTACCTGATAAAGCACTGTGGAAACGTGTCCGTGTACAGCAACCCTGAGCTCTGACTGCAAAGGCCATCACCCACTGGCGGCGGTGTTCGACAGCGCATCAAGGAATATATATTTTAATAACGTTCAAAATGTAAAGACAAATTGATGGAGGCGCTGAAAAATCTGCAGATATTCAATGCGTTTGTATGGCTTTTGACGCTCAAGGAATAGAACCGTGTTCTATACCTTGAAGTCGAGGAGCTGGGTGAGGGGAGGGGGGCCTCATTAACATTAACGTTAAAATGTAAATGTTATGACACAGGAGGAGTACTGTTGGAAACAAGCCAAGTGCAATGCGGCTTCTAACGGATATGAAGTGTAGAGACATTTTCAGAACATAACATGTTTACACCAGCATTTATGCGTCCCATCACAGTTACCCATACCTGGGTGAGATGTCACAGCCCTGCTGCATGAAGGCGCCCAGGGAGAACCAGAGCGAGTTGAAGATGCCGAACTCGTTGGGGGGCTGGTCGCTCGGCGGACCTTCGGCGCCCTCTTCGGGCTCCTCGGTGTGCCACTCGTATGGGCTGAAGCGGCTGACCAGGAAGAGCACCACGCTGACGCCAATGTAGGCGAACACGATGCACATCCAGATCTCGTAGGCCAGCGGGTCAAGGAAGGAGAAGACCCCGGGCTTGGACTTCTGGGGCTTCTTGATCATGATGGAGATGCCCAGCGACATGAAGGGCTTGGAGAAGTCAATCACCTCTTCCCGGACCAACGTGATGGTCAGTGGGGCCACAGCGATTTCCGCTTTCTGTTGGGGAATGGGGAAGACACAGGTTATTTACATTGTTAGTTGTATGCTCCACGACCACCCCATAATAAGCGATTCATAGCCACTTCTCGCATCTCGTCATATGATGCGTGTTAAGTGACGCCCCAAGCACCAACAGAAAGCATCCGATTGCATCGTTATGGTGCGCAAACAGGGAATATGAATACACAGCGCGGGTCATGATACCAAATAAAATGCCTATAGTCTCTTGCCTATTGTAGTTGTCTTTTACTACCTTGCTAATTTAATGATCTGAGCAGTTAAGCTTGTTTTAATAGCAGCAGACCAACAACATAGTTGGAAGCTAGGCTATCATAAGCATTTGTTGATAGCGTATAGCATAGCAAGAGGAACGGAGCAGTCACGCTACAGCAGAAGCAGAGAAGAGAGCTGCTACAGGAGCCTGGACATACCAAACTGCATATTCTCTCGTGTTTTCAGGCGCGTCGACACGGGGGAATAGTACAGTGGCGTATTCTCTAGCTAGATATAGACATAGAAAGCAATAGTGGCGTTTGTCCCGACGTGCATCGCAGGCCACCGGTGTGCATTGGGCTTTAAGGTAATGTGTACACTGTACTGTACAGTATATCATTTATACAGTGAGTGGATATATATATATATATGTTTCTAAAAAAAATTGCAACCCTACAAAACATTTTACCAAAGCAAACGCCAAATGGCATGATATTGGCAGTACTCCCGCGCCAATCAAGCAGCACATTGATCAAAATATCCTTCCCACAAGCCAGGCATTCCTCAGAAAACAAAAGAGCAGTGCCTTTTCTTCCATCTCCAGCACTCATAATTTTCTGGATGTTTCGAGTAATTGAACATCTGCCAGTAAACATGGCCAGCAAAGGAAAATAAAAACCTAACCTGGTGACGCTTCTTTCAAAATCCGAGTAAAATAGGATTAAATTGTGTTATAGAAATATGCTTACATCACAAGAAAAGCAAAAATTGGGCAGAGCCATCTCTTTGGCCTGTAGTATTGCCCCACAGCAAATCCACAAACCCGATTACAGTTAGTGATTTAGCAACACTCCTGACCTCGTCGGGGTGGCGTTGGAGCACTGGGCTTAGCCTCAGGAAGAAAATCAAGTTGCATTACGACCCGCTGACAGTTTGGGAGAACGCGTGGAAGAAGGTGGACAAGTGGAAAATAAAATAGATCTCAGCAAAATGTGCTAAGATGACAGGCTGTGCATTTAGTGTGCATTTAAGGACGTGGCGGGTTCAACGGAGAACGAGCTTACACATTGTGGGGCTTTTCACAGTGCGATGAATGGTCACTAAGCAAGACCTTAAAGGGGAAAGTGCTGACAGTAGATTCCTGTGCCTCCATGGCTTCTTTATATATTCCTCTAAAATTCCCGAGCCCTCAGACACTCACTGTACCCCACTTTTCATGTATTGTATGTCTCTACGGTGAACAGAACCCCAGAATCGTTCCTTACATTATCTAAAAGCTTTTTTTTTATATAGACCTATGCTTAAGGATGCCTTCATCCTTTTGGGTGAAAGCATTTCAGTACTGCCACATACAAATATGGCCATGTTTTTATCAAACATATTTGCAACCAGACAGTTTTGGGGCACTTGGTGAATTCCTGGGCTTTTCCTGAACTGCTTTCTAACATCTTTTGGAATTGGAAGGGCTGCCTTATGATTATAAACTAACAAAAAACAGTATTCTAAACATGTTTATTTGTAATTACTGTTAAGCCCAGCTTCTCTAACCCCGTACACCATTACAGTTAACAGACATCTTCTTAACCCTGTACACCATTACAGTTAACAGACAGCTTCTTAACCCTGTACACCATTACAGTTAACAGACAGCTTATCTAACCCTGTACACCATTACAGTTAACAGACAGCTTATCTAACCTTGTACACCATTACAGTTAACAAACATCTTATCTAACCCTGTACACCATTACAGTTAACAGACATCTTATCTAACCTTGTACACCATTACAGTTAACAAACATCTTATCTAACCCTGTACACCATTACAGTTAACAGACA